>JACAXG010000013.1:300832-325270 GCA_018881555.1 Amblyornis subalaris
TCCAGAAGGGAAATAAGGAAGGCAGGGAAAGGGGGACATCCTCCAGGATGGGAAAAAAGGAAGGCAGGGAAGGGACACATCCTTCAAAAGGGAAATAAGGAARGCAGGGAAAGTGCCTGCTGGTTATTTTAAAGCAGGATTTTAAAAGGATGCTGAGAGATGAAGGATCATCCCAAGGGGACGTGGCCATGCCTGGGGGACCACGGCTCTTTGTCCCTCGATCCTCCTCCATCCTCCAGCAAAATCCATGCCCAGAAGCCACAGGGCAGCACAGGAAGGCATCCCACAGGGATCGCAGGGAGCTGGCAGCCCCGCTCGCCTGGCAGCTCACAAAATGACCCTAAAATTACAGCAGTGACTTCCCCGCGGGCTCTGCTGGTTGCCAGRGAGCCCCAAATCCGGCCAGTGTGGGGTTTTGTGACCTGTTTGCTCTCACGAGGCTGCCAGAGGTGAYGGYGCCAGGGGCTGGGAGGAACAAACGRGTCAGAAAACAAGGAGCGAGGAGCGGATCCGCGGGTGGAAAAGGGGCGCCGGATTCCTGGAAAGATTCAAGTGCCTCGTAAAACAGCCCCATTGAGACAGCCAGCGCTGACATCTCGCCTCAACAATGCTCTTTAGCAGGCGTTTAAAAGAGACATCTCACATTCTGCTCTCGGGAGGTTGGAAGCTGCCGTAATTCATGCTCGTACCTCGGACCATGAAAGGACGAAGAGAAGGTTTATTGCGGCGATGTGCGGCAATCATCTCACAGCGCTCGGCTTGGGAGCTTGAGGAGCTTTAGGGAGATGTTTGGACGCCGCCAGGGATGTCTGGAGCTTGTGTGGGCTCTTGGCAAAGAAGGCTCGCGGTTTAGCCAGCCCCAAACCCCAAGGCCGAGCCCAGAGCCCTGGAAATCCAAAGTCTGGGAGCTGGGGAAAATCTGCCCTGGAGGGCGGCAGAGGTGGGACGAGGCTCCGGTGTGGGTGGGTGGCACAGGAGTGTGGGAGCCAGGGGTGGATTTGGGAATGTGCAGGCAGCAGGGATGAGCTGCTGAAGGTCTGTGGTGCTCAGTGGCACTCAGAGGCAGGGGGTGACACCACAGGGCTCTGTGCAGATATTCAGGCTGTCCTGTGATACAATTCCCAAATTCCCCCGGCGGTGCTGCCTGCAGGTCCTACCAGAGCAGTGCAAACCCCCAGGGAGCTGCTGCCGGCAGCATCTTCATGGATTAGGGCACTCCACTGCTTTTAATTGGGATGATTAATGATCTCCTCATGAACTCGATTGGAAATTTGTCATTTTGATTCTTTAGTTGTTTGAGGACTAATTTTTCCCCTGCTCCCAAAAAGCTGTCACTGCCACTCTGGTTATCCCGACTGGTTATCCTGACTGGTTATCCTGACCGCATCCAACCTCTCCCTGCGGTAGCTCCAGCACATCCCAAGCTGCCCTGGCATTTTCCGTTCCCACCGTCCAGGTGCAGCCCCTCCCTCCGGCRCCACTTGACCAACAGCGTCAAAAAAAAGAGTGGGAAGAGCAGGACTTTTCCATTCTTTATTTGTTGGAACAATTTGTTCGGTGAGAGGAACAGAGCTCTGACACTGCCCACGGTGCTCCAGGGGCTCCCACAGCTCCCCACACTCGGCTCCCACACTCAGCCCCCCACGTGCTCCGAGCCTGTCCTGCTCCCTGCACGGCTCCTTCCACGCAGAGCTGCAGCTCCAGCTCGTGGATGCGACTCCCAGGCAGGACAGAGCATTCCCTGCCATGGATCTGTGCTCCCCACCCATTCCCAGGACAGCTGCACAGGTCACACTGGAGCAGCAGCACTGCCGTGCTCAGGCTGGGCTTTGCTGAGCTGGAGATTTGGCTGGGCACTTGTTCCTGCCAGGGACTGCTCCCCACGGGATCCCAGAATGGTTTGGATTGGGAGGGACATTAAAGATCATTTAATTCYAACCCCCCTGCCATGGGCAGGGACACCTTCCACTATCCCAGGCTGCTCCAAGCCCTGTCCAGCCTGGCCTTGGACACTTCCAGGGATGGGGCAGCCACAGCTTCTCTGGGCAACCTGTGCCAGGGCCTCCTCACCATCCCAGGGAAGGATTTCTCCCTGATATTTTGGGATACAAGTGCTCACTGCCAACTCTGATCCGCTTTCACTCCGTTTGCCCCTTCCCTGCACCCCACATGAGGGAGGGAGCAGCTCCACAGCTCCTGGGGAGACTGGGAATTGCCAGAGGCTGCTCCAGTGGCGGGTTTGGATCCCTGACAAACCCATTAAYGACCGGGCTCATCCCATGCCGAGCCCCGGGAAGGACAGGGAGCAGCAGAAATCTGGGAGCCAGAAAGGTCCTTGGAAGGGAAAGCGGAGCACTGCTCAAGCAGCAGGACASAATGAACAGCAGGTATTTGAGGAGCATCACCAGGAAATGTGGAATGGAGTTTCTAGGAGAAAATGCAGGTGGATGACTCAGAGCAGCTCCTGCYGTGGAGCACGGAGCAACGTCCCGAAGGACAGCACAGCAGCCCCGGGGTCAGGCTGTTTAAAAATAGATCCAGCAGTAAATGCAATCCGTGGAACAAGCCCAAAGGGGTGCAGGCAGATGGATTTGTCCAGCTCTGCAGGGCAGCAGGGAGCAGCTCCCTGCTCTTGGGCCACGCTGGCAAAGGAGCAGGGCAAGGTCATACCCCCCATGCTGTATCCTGCTCCTGCACTGCAGGGATCCGGGAGAAAAAACTGCCACAACCCTGTGCAAGGCCCTAACCTGGAAAGCAATCCCAAGGGTGGTGTTTCCAGGACATAACAAGTGACTAGAGGCAGCCAGGAATTGTGTGAGGAACAGGTTTTGTTGGGAAATGCTTCCATTCAGCAGGTTGGGACAAAGCCTTGGCAGGGCACTTCAGAGGGAGAGGTATGGGAGAAATGAGGTTGTCCTGGAGGAGGTGGGAGCTATGCTGAGGGATGTCAGGGTGTCCTGGTTCCCTACTAAACATGGGAGCTGTGGGAGAGCAGCAGGGTGCCTGAGAGCCCCCGGGTGAGCAACTCGGACAGAGACACAGACCCTGCCCAGAGAAAATTGGGATAGAGCGGCACTGGGAGGTCATGAGCCTGCAGCTGCCCCTCTGTGCTTCCCAGCAAAGCTCTGCCCAGCTTGCTCCTAGTCCTGGAAAGGTCAAGATTGCACCCTCACCGCAGGGACAGCATTCCTGGTCTCACCTTCTCCCCTTGCCTCGTGTGCTCGCTCCGTGTCCATGGAATTACAGAATGCTTTGGGTTGGAAGGGACCTTAAAGCTCATCCAGTTCCACCCCTGCCATGGGCAGGGACACCTTCCACTATCCCAGRSTSCTCAGAGCTCCATCCAACCTGGCCTTGGACACTTCCAGGGATGGGACATCCTGCTCAAGCCTTATAGGATCACAGAATGGTTTTGGTTGGAAGGAACCTCAAAGCCCACCGCGCCCAATCCCCCACCACAGCGGGACACCCTCACTAGAAGGTTGCTCCTGATCCAGGGGGAGGTGTCCCCGTGTCCCGCCCCTGAGCCCACTCCCCTCCCAGACCCTCCCCCYGTCCTCTGTCAGCCAGGGCTGGTTGTGGGGAGGGGGCTCCTGTAGCAGCTTCACATCAAGCAGCRCGAGAATAAATAAATAAATAGGATTGCAGCGGAGGGGAAGGTTGTGCATCCGGAAGGGAGGGGCGGAGATGGGGCTCCCACAGTTCGGTACCAGCCCGTTCGGGAGCAGCTCCGTGACCAGAGAGCTGGGCCACACCTGCAAGTCCAAGGGGCACATTTTCCTGTGGTTTGCAGTCAGTTTTCCCTATTATTTTCTGCCTGAGCCCGTCATCCCCTCYGTCTGTCATTTCCTAATGAGATTCCCACCACCCAAAAAGCGGGAGCTCGGTGTGCTCCTTCCCACGGCCGCAGGAGAGGGATGGAYGCTCTGCCACGTTTGGAGTCTCAGGTGTTAAAACTCGGCTCCCAAGGGTGGCTGCTCGTCCCAAAATGGGACTGCCTGCGAGGAAAAGGATTGCCAGGTCCAAGCCTTTCCCATGTCTCGAGTCCAGGCAGGACAGCTGCAGATTTTTTGGAACAAGGATTTGCCCCATGCCAATCCTTCTGCTCCCTTGTAGAGTCAGGGCCCCACGTGCTCTCTACAAGAAGAAGAGGTAGACGGAGAAGACACCAGAAGGAGAAACAAGCACGGAATGAATCCAAGCAATTTTCCATGCTCCTTCTCTCTTGGTCTTGGACAGATTCCTGTTTCTCCAGATCCCCACCCAGCACGTGGACAGGCTGCCATGAGCACATCCCGCTGGGCTCCTGAGCTGCCCACAAGGCAGTGACCTCGCTGTGCCTCTTCCAAACCAGCCCCTGGACACTGCACGCGCTCCCGGCGCTCCCTKTGGGAAAGGGTTTCCCGAGGAACGAAACCCCTCGGGCAGCACCTTTTGCCACGGTTTGGACATTCCCCTCCTTCAGTTCCCGGGGCTCCTGTAGCTTCTTTCCCAGGTGTCCTCCRAGGCCAGGAGAGCCTGTGCCGGTCCCCTGGCTGTCTCCCCCGGCGGCTTCTCCGGGCGATGCGCGATGGGGATGGGTCGGGATGGAGAYGTTTGCCAAGGCGATCACTTCCCGCAGCATCCCCCGGCTCGGGGAAGCGAGGCCGAGCTCCCCCTCCATCTCTTCAGAGCCCTCACGAGCTCAGGGTGGTGAGGAAGAGAGGTTGGACYGTTCAGCTCTCGACCATTCCTGGACACCCAGGGATCTCTGGGGTGAAAAAAGGAAAAAAAACCACATTAGTTTAGCACRGAGAGGCTGGGATAGAGGAGGGATTCAGATGCCAAAGCCAGGAGAGAGATTACACCTCTTTTCCTGATTGTGGAGATACCCAAATGACAGACAAGTCCAATGAAAAAATGGGAAATTAATCYGGAGGTAGAGAAAGGAACAAGTACAGAATACGCCGTGTTTTTATTTTTTGGAAGTGATGTTTTTAATAAGGACATGTGGAAGATTATCATCTGTGCGTGTGGGAGAAGAAAGGAGGTTTCATGACAAAATGGATCTGCAGAGAGGGGAAAAAACCATATCTGTTCTTTGGGAACACAATGCCTCTCCCGGGGGAATTCTGGGTGTCCAGAATGAGGTTGTATTTCTTGTGCAAATCAAGGATGAGGTTCCAACGTGACAGGGATGACTTGCACCAGCATCCCTTGCCAGCATCTCTTTAAAAAGATGATTTGCACTCCATCTGCCCTGCAAAGTGTGTTTGTTTATCCTTCCTTCCTTCCTTCCTTGCTCCCTTCCTCCCTTCCCTCTTCCCTCCCAACCTGTGCCAGGGCCTCACAGGGAAGRATTTCTTCCTAATATCCCACAAAACCTCCTCTCTCTCAGTTTGAAGCCATTCCCCCTTGCCCTGTCCCTGCAATTCCTGATGAAAACTGCAGCCCAGAGATCTCGCAGTTTATGAGCTCTTTAAAAATCCCTGAGATTTCCTGTGTGARACAATCCCCGGCTCCGCAATCCCAGCAATTTCCACAGGCGACATTCCCCCGTGGGACCAAGGCCCGGCCGCTTATCCGGGGTGGACAATCCCCCCCAAAATGAAGGATGGTGATGAAAGCAGCGACTCTGAGCAGTGTGGAACGCTCAGCACGCTGGAGTTTTTCCAGAACAAATCTGGAAACTCGGGAGTGAAGCTCCTCCGCCCTGGATTTTCCTCAGCTGGAAGCCCAAGGGCTCTACTTCGGCAATCCTATAGATGGTGCTTGTCAGCCTGCAGGGAAACCTGAGCCACCCCACGAGCTCCCGGGGCAAAGCCACGTGTGGAGTTCAAGTGGGAAGGGAAAGGGAATGCTCTGCGATAATTCCCGGTCCGTGGTGAGGAGGCACAGCAAGGCTGTGTTGGCAGCTYTGCCTCCCTCAGCCTCTGGGCTTTAATTGCTGCTGTCATAATTAGGGAGCTTTGATCTTCAGAGTGGTGCTGCTTGTCACTCCCATCCCTCACAGGTCGGGATCTGGGATTCTGGCTCCGTTTTTCCCAGGGAAACAAAGGAAGTCAATGTTTCTTGATATCTTATGACAGATTATCATAACAGCGACTGCCTGGTGTTCCAAATCCAAGCCACACACAGTTTGACAGGAGACAGAAATCCAAAGCCCTCTTCCCGCTGCCCCATGGGATGAGCTTCCCATCCAAACTGCAGTTCCCACAGCAACAATCCCAGTTTGGCTTCACTCCTGGCAAACCCCACCATCAGCAGGGTCATCCACAGCGGGAACAGAAGGATGGGAAAACTGGGGCCGTGTTCTGGTACATCCCTGGCACCTTCCAGCTGGCTGTGGGACCAGAAGATGCCTCTGGGGTCACTCTGACCCCATGTCCTGCTCTGTGGGGTCACCTGGGGCTTCTCCTGGCCCACGAGCGCCTCTCACCCTGGGCAGCCAAGGGGACTCAGAGCAAACTGTGCCACGGAAAAAGTCATTTATGGACAGTTCAGGGATTGGCCAGGTGCCAGCACAAGGGCTGTGAATCAGCCTGTCCCCAGTGGCATTAATGGGGCAGGCCCTGAGGGGACCACTGGGCTCTTCAGCCTCCCTAAAAGCAGCACCAGGAATCCAGGCACTCCTTGGCAAAGTTGTTTGAGGATGGTTGGGAAGCCCCACAGCTTCCAGAGGAAACATCCACTTAACAGCAGGAATTATTAGTATCCAAGAGGAAATATCCACCCGCAGCCTGCAGGCTGAAGCCACAGCACCTCTTTTACAGACTTGCACTTCTAATCCTAAAACGAAAAGGCGCGAAAATGTAGAGAAAGAAGCGAGGAAGGACGAACACCCCGAATGCTGCCTTCAACAACTTCCTGTGTCCTCTTGCAGGAGGAAAGTGCCAGCACTCCCACCCCTCCCGACCAGCTCTTGGCACCACTTCCAGAGGCCATCCCTCCTCATGCTGGGATCAGCGGGGATGTCCAGTTCCTCCATGGAGATCTCCCTGGTGTCCGTCAGGATGTGAGGGCACCGCTGCCTTGCTCTCCATCATCATCCCAACACAAGCCAAACGGTGGGATTCATCCCGGTGTGACTCTCCTGGAAGAGTGTCAGGCAGTGGGATCAATCACTTCACACAGGAATTATCCTTTCCTTCATTAAYGATCTCCTACACAGAGCTCTTTGAGGCCCAGGCTACGACTCATTTCCATCACCTGCAAAATCCATGGAACTGCTGTCGTGTCCCAGAGCAAACCCTGCTTTGCTGCTCAGCCCCAGGACATGCTGAGCCCAGCTCCCCGTGGTGTAAATCAGCAGCCCTCTGAAATCCGGGAGCCAATCCCTGCTCTGCGATCCCATCCCAGYGCCGACGTCAGCGCCGCCACTTCGGATTTATCCTCCTGTCCCTGGGAGAGGATTTAGACCTCCCTGATTTATTCCCCAGCCCCGAGGTGCAGGGSGAGCTGGGGAATAAGGGGGAGCTGAGGTTTGCAGTTTGTCTGGGCCCTGATGGAAGACAGGGCTGCCCAAGGAGCGGCACGATCCCAAGAATCCGTATTTATGGCTCCGAGCGGGAGCGCGGAGGGCTGGGAGAYGGCAACTCGGATAAACAGCACATCCCTTCTCCCAGACAGCTGCCTCGGGAAAGCACAAAGTCAGATGTTGTCCTGGAATGCCGCTGGCTGCTCCCGGTGACACGGACAGAGCACAGCTCGCCCRACTTCTTCCGACGCTTCCTCTGCCCTCGGAGCCGAATTCCTCAGGGATCGCACGGCAAAACTTAATATCCAAACCAGAAGGGGCTGAGGAAACCTCGCGGCCTCCGGTCTCGACCRGTGCCTGTTCACCTGTGGGAATCTCGGATCCAGCAGGATGAACCGGCCCCATCCCACAAAGCAAGGGATGYGCGGTGCTGTTAACAACTTCCCAGCCGGAATTCGCTCATTTCCACTCCCYCCTGTGGTTTCAGTGCGGCCCCAGGAGAGGCGGAAGGCTGATGGTGACAGTTTTGGTCATTAGTGATAATCAATCCCAGGCTCAAGGACGTTCCAGAGGGTGAAGAGGGAAAGGGAAAAATTCCCTTTGCAGTCAATGGGAATGGACTGCTGCCCACGGGGTCACGGCGGGAATTTGAAATGCCTCCCATGGGACATTTCCCAAGGGGTCAAGGAAAGGATGAAGGGGAAAGAAATTCCCTGTAGATTGGCARGAGAGTGATTTTGTACATCAGCAGGAACAGCAGTGGCAGGACAAGGGGGAATGGCTTCAAACTGAAAAGGAGTAGATTTAGATGGGATATTGGGAAGGAATTGTTCCCTGGGAGGGTGGGGAGGCCCTGGCACAGGTTGCCCAGAGAAGCTGTGGCTGCCSCTGGATCCCTGGAAGTGTCCAAGGCCAGSYTGGACRGGGCTTGGAGCACCRTGGGATAGTGGAAGGTTGGAATGAGACGATTTTTAAGGTCCCAACCCASACCATTCTGTGATTCCACAAATCCTAGATTTTCTTCCCTCCATTTGAAGTGCACCCTGTGGAAATCTCCATGTGAGCTCCATGGAAATGCAGCCTGGGACTGCTGCAGCTCTCTGCAAGGCAGCCGAGCAGCTCTTCCCCAGGCAATCCAAGGATTCAGGGTGGAATGAGGGCAGAGCGAGGCAGCATTCCCTGCTCCAGCCCTCCTGCTCTCCAGGCACCAGGAAAGGTGCCAGCCCTGCCACGCACAGTCTGCACCTCCACGGGGGTCCCACAGCCCAGGCAAGCCTGGCACGGGTTGTCTCCAGACTGGTCCCTCTTTCCTTTCCTGCCTTTCCCTCTCTCCTTGGAAACTCCTGCTATTTTATCCTGTTCCTGCAACCTGTCATGCCCCACGTGCCAGCACCTCCTCCTCCCGTAACCTTCCAACAGCCTCTGCTCCCAGTGCAGGGCGTGACAGGGATCCTGGGGCACGGCAACGGGACGGGAACCATCAGGAGCTCTGCTCAGCTCCAGGGAAAAGAGGAGCCGGATAATGCCTGGTAAGAAGCCAAGGTGTAACACAGGGAACCCCAGAGTGTCCCAATCCCACATTCAGTCCATTTGATGATCACTTTTATCCAGGAAAGGAATGAATTCCATCTCATCCCTTGCAGTTTGCTGAGCAAACCTGTGCTTTAGGGCATCCCTGCGCTTGGCTGGACRAGGAGATGTTCCAGGGGACACCAGGGAATGCTCCTTGTGTTGTTGCAGCCCCTTCCCTGCGCAGAGTTCATCCCTGGCTCCGAGCTCACAGCCTCGGGAATGCCTCTGGATGCTTTATCAGCTCAGGGAGAGCATTTCTTCCCTGTCACCCTCCCCTGCCCCAGTCTGTGCTTATTCTGTGCCCTTTTCCCCCACCACGAGCTCTCCCGTGGGRCTGGGATCCAGCTGCCAACGACACAAAGCCAAGCCAGACCTGGAGCCAACTTCCCAGTGAGATTTCAGCTCAYGTCCAGCGTTCCCCACCAGCCAGCACTGAATCAACCCCACAGCTCCTCTTGCTGCTTGTGGCATCAAACTCCTCTGAAGGCCCCAGACCCCTGAGCCCTTTATCCCCACGTGAGGAATCTCCCAGCACTGGGACATCCCTCAGACCTGCCTGGGTGCAGATCACCGGCTCCTACACGGGTGCAGTTCCATTCCTAAATCCCAAACCTGGATTTTCGTTTACTTTCCTGGGAAATAATGTCCCCCCATCGATTTATGGGTTTGAAGGACTTCTTTTTTTTTTTTTTTTCCTGGCAGGGGATCATCCGAGTGACTCTGGAAAGCAGCCAGGATGTGAACAGCTGCAAAGCAACAGGCTCGGAGAAGCTCAATTCTCCCATTTCCCTCTCCTTCGCCTGTCCCAGCTCTTCTGAGGGTTGTTTTGGGTTTCTTTCGTTGAATTTTGGGGAAGTGGAGGGACATTGTTTGCTTTGGGTCTTGTGGGGGTTTTATTAATCATTGAACAGACTGAATGCTGCTCCCAACAGGAGGAGGGACCAGGGATAGAACCATGGAATGACTGGGGCTGGAAGGGACCTTAAAGCTCATCCATGGGCAGGGACACCTTCCACTATCCCAGGTTGCTCCAAGCCSCATCCGACCTGGCCTTGGACACTCCCAGGGATGGGGCAGCCACAGCTTCTCTGGGCAACATGTGCCAGGGCCTCAACACCCTCCCAGGGAACGATTCCTTCCCAATATCCCATCCAAACCAATGCAGGTGCCGCTTTTCCCTCGATTTGTGGCTCAGGGTAATCTCCTTTTCTTGGTGTGATGCCAGCACAGTGAGACTGTCCCTAAGCCTGGCTTACACCCAATTCCCTCTGCAGATATTCCAACTGATACAGACTTAAACCCAACCCAAACAAGCTACAATGAGCAGAACAACCTTTTTCCCTCCAGGAAGAACAGATCTGCTCTTCCACCTGCCTTTGGACCCCACACAAAGGAAGGTCTGGGATGGGATTGCAGCTCCCGCAATCCAAGCACAAAGCTCTGAACAAGCTGCTCTCCCTGACCCTGCTGGGAGCAGGGGATTCAATGGGATGTTGGGATGATCTCCAGACTTCCCTCCCAGTTCCTGCAACCCCGYGAAACACAGAAGGTGGAAGCACTGCTGTGTGCCAAGCTCAGGAGGTCATGGAATGTGAAAAACGTGGAGACACCACCAAATCCTGATGGGAAAACAGCAAGCAGTGATCCTCTAGATGGGAAAGGACCAGGGATCCGACAGAAGCGGGATATCAGCAGGTGCCTGGGAATGCCTGGAGGGGATTCACACCAAGAACATCCCACAATTTGAGAAAGAAGCATTTGTGGACATTTGGCTTCCAGCAATGAAAATCCTGCCCCAGTCTCGGCGTCATCGCGTGTGGCATTCMGCTCTGAACCCCGATTTCCTCCAGCCGCTCCAAGGATTTCTTGGGAAACTTGTAAATGGAGTTTGGGTGGCCGGTTCAATTGTTTTACCCAAAATACCTCGGCAGCAGGGGAAAATGCAGAAGGATTTTTATTTTAGGAAGTCCAGCAGTGTCCCAGGGCAGCTGTGGGGTCAGTGAGCGCTCAGCCAGGGCTTTGCTGGCTCCCAGGAAAAGCAGGGATATCCTGTCCCCCTGTGGATGCACACACGCTGCTGTCTCCCACCCGAGGACAAGGGGAAAGGCTTTGGAAGGCTGAGCAGTGTGTAAGGCCCCTCAGACATTCTCTGCCCCGTGTGGAGTATCCATGAGCACTCCTTCCCATCCCTCCTCCCAGCATGGAGTATCCATGAGCACTCCTTCCCATCCCTCCTCCCAGCGTGGAGTATCCATGAGCACTCCTTCCCATCCCTCCTCACAGCTCTTCATGGATTAAAACCGAACCTGCTTCTCACCTCACACCAAAGTAACCCAACAACAAACACGTTTATGTCATCCCATGCCTGCTGGAGCCACACACACATCCCGAAGGAGGCAATTCCCGCACTCGTGGTTACATCCCCGGATTTTAGATGACGCTGATCTCGAGGAGCCCTGCGGATCCACCGTCCCATTAAACCAGTGACAACCACATCAGGAATGCACCATGACACRAGACAAGGAGAGAGACAGAGCCCCAGCTGCCCTTTAGTTCTCTCTTGTGCTACACATCCCTACTAACCGACCCCAAAGCAGCTCCAGAGCTGGAGTCTCATTCCCAAAACTGCCTCGGGGAATGGCTCGCTCAAGAGTAGCTGCTGCTCCATGAGAGTGTCGGATTCTTTCTCCCTAATCCAAAGGGTGGAGCACGGGAGGCTGTGCCAAGGCCTGGGAACAGCCCCAGGGCTTACAGGGCCAAGCCTGCGTGGAAAAGGCTCACCCACGGATGGGTTCACGCGTGGGTTTGGTTCCCCTCACCAACACCCAGCGGAGCCGCCGGAGCGGGGCTGGCTCTGGGGTGCTGACGGTGCCACAGGCAGACCCAACACAGCAGAGGCACACGCGGCGCCCGGGCAGGGCCGGGAATGCGGGCTGGAGCGGGCATCCCACCTGGATAAACACGGTGCATGTTCCCAGAGCCCGGCTCGGAGCCGCCCCTGCCCCGCTCCCCGGCGAGCGCCTTCCCCACGGAGCGAGCACGCGGCTGGCATCTGCCAGGGAGAGGGAAAAACCTTTCCATGGCTGGCATCTGCCAGGGAGACGGAAAAAGCTTTCCCCGCGGGACGGAGCCGGGCTCGGGGATGAGCTCATGGTTTCAGTGCCGGTACCTGCTGCGCCCCACGCTCGGCCCTTCCTCCAGCCCCCGCCAGCAGCACTGCGGAGTTTTCGGCCAAGGAGGTCGGGGTTGCCTTATCCACCCTTTCCAAGGCTAATCACAGCAACAGCAAGCCCTGTCTGTCCTCCTGACTCCCAGAGAAGGGGCTGGAAATGAGACACCCCTGGCAGAAGGAAAAGTCCAGGGAAAATGCCGAGATGTCAGGGCAGGATGCTAAGGGGACGCAAGGTTTTCATTTCCCTCCTGGTTGGGAAGATTCAAATCTTACCTAACAGCATCCTGACCCTGCTGACAAGCCCAGGTGTGACCTGAAATCCCATTTGGAAATGGATGGTCTTAAGATTCCTGCAGGAATGAGAGCCCTGGTATTGAGGAGTGCTCAGGCAGCTCATCTACAGCCCCCTGGGGCTCTGATATGGACGATTTCCAGGTGTATTGTATTTTAAAGCTGTTGCATAGTTATGACAGCACTGAAATCTGAAGGGTCCCAGATTTACAGGGCGCTGAGTGACACTGACTCCTCCTCGCCTGTGATTCCAGGGCTCACGGTGAAGGCAGGAGGACAGAGCAGGGCTCGGGATCACATCAAATGGCCAATAAAAACCTCTGCTGTGCAATGAAAAAGTGGTTCCCGCTCACAGAAATCCATCGAGAGGGGTGTGGAAATGATAACCGAGCTTTTCATTAATTACTGGAAGTCAAACCTTACCAACTCCCACGCCAGGGAGATGAAAGGCGGAGCGGGTGGGATGCACACCTTTACTCAGCTCCATTATCCTCACCCCAAAAACCAGTCCGGCAGCCTTTTAATCACTCAGCAGCTCTAAATTCTAAATTCTAAATCTCTAAATCGTCTCTGTTATTAACAACAAAGCGCTCGTTATTTCCATGGCTGTCCTTTGAAGGAGCCGGGAATGGGGTGAGGATTCCCGTGGAGAGGAGTGGGGCAGGGCACGGGCAGGGGCACGGGACGGGCAGGAGACACAGATTTAGGAGATGATGTTCCTCTGGCTTGTCCCGGACTCTTCTATCCAGGGAAGAGGTGGGCACCCCTTCCTCCTGCGAAGGGCAAACGCAGGAAAACTCCCAGCAACTTCCGAGCAGGATAAACCATCCCGGAGTTCGCACCACGGCAGAGAAATCCGGCAGAAACGCACGAGTTTCGCTTGTTAATTGTAACAAAAAGTGATTGGAAGTGCTGGCCAAACCCCCAGGGGATTTCCCGGTGCGGAGCCCCAGCGCGGACCTGCCTTGGCTGCTGCTATAATTAGGATTTGTACGGAAAATGCCATTATCAGCCTGCGACTGCTGTGCCCCATCTGCATCCAYGCAATCGCCTCTCGGCCCGGCTGCTCCGCTCCAATGAGGCATCCCTGGATCAATCACACGCCGGGGAGGGGGAAGGAGGAAAGTTCTCAACCTTTTCATCAGCAGCAGAGCGAAGAGAATTTAGCAGGTACTTAATGAAGTGAGCTCGCGGGGGATGCACTTTTAGGTCGGGATTGCTCAAGACGAAAAAATACAACATAAAATGGCTTTCTGCTACTGCTGGGCAAGGATTGCCCTCTTGGAGCAAAGGATTGTGTTCTATCCTTTGGGGATTTTCGTCTCCTCTGTGATCCGAACGGTCTCGGGGGAGTTTTCCCACAGACATCCTCAAACCCGGCAGAGGAACAGCAGGGTTTCACCCTCGGGTGGATCCGCACGGGGCTGAGGCTCGGATTCCTGCTGAGGAAGCCGAGGGACGACAGTATGTGGGAATTGGGCACGGGGAGCAGGGACAGTGCCCTGGCAGCACCCAGGTCCTGGCAGGCTGCGGTGGCAGCTGGCACCGGGGTGGGCATGGGAATGGGGATGGGATGGGGATAGGGATGAGTCACCACAGCACAGGCTCCTTTCTAATCTGGGCCCTGCTGTTTGTCCCCTTCCCGCTGTTTCTGCCTTCCTGCCACCCCACAGGCACCTCCTACTAAAGCCTTTGTGCCTCAGCGAGGAGGGAGGCCTTGAGGAATCCCATCCACAGCCTGAAGGAACATTTGGGCACCACCGAGTCCTGTGTGTAACAGCACAATCTCTACCCAGGGACTGCACAGCCCAGGCAGCTGCTTTTTGGGGATGGATATGGACATTGGACACTTGGGATATCTCCGTGCTGCTCCAAGGGTGCACAGCAAGACAACTCCTGTCCGGTTTGGACCACGGTTTACACCCTGATACAGCCACGGTCCTGTCCTGATCCCATCCTGTGTGTTCCCAGTTCCCCATGGGGAGTCTGGCACGCCAGGATAACGAATAAAGAGCAAAGGGAGAGCAGCAAAACTCCCGGGAGCAACGCTGATGCCAAACCCAGCAGCATCCCAGGCACCCAAAACTGGGAAAACCCCATTTCCCCTTCAGCTCAAAGTGCTCAAAGGCTGGACTCGACCATCTGAGAGGCCATTCCCAACCTAAATGGGTCAGGGATTCCGTGATTCCCCACCCATCACCCTGCAGGGGCAGGGGCACAGCTCGGCTGTCCTGGGTTGTCTCCATCCCTGTCCCACGCTCACTCCAAAGGCATCCACTCCCGCAGAACCACGGGAACGCCCGCTCCACGCCCTCCCAGCCGTGCCCTGGCAGGCAGCGGAGCGGCTCTGAGGAGGAAGGAAACCTCCTGCTGATTCCCGAGGCAGCCATCACCCCACAAAGCTCCGGGGAGGAGCCCGCGGGATCTGAGGAAATCAGGGATTATTGCTCTGTGTAAGCCTGCCCTGCACCAGGGTTGGGGAGGGAACTTTCCTAATGGCTTCTACAAGGAAAAGGAGGAAAAAGATGCTCCAGGAGAGAACCAGGACTGAAATGCCCCAGCTCCAGCAGGGAATAAGGGAAATAAAGGTATATTAAGGTAGACAGAAAATTTGGGAAATAGATAGCAGGCTTTCCTCATCTGTTGTCCATCACTGTTTTCTCTGGGAACCTCCATCTATATTTGAAGGCTTTGAATAGAAAACACATCAAAAAATGTTTTTCTAAGCCACTTCCTAATTCTTTCAGCACTCATGGATATCCGAAGTTAAAGACCCCAGCTAATTCCAGTCGGAGGAAAAGCAGGCACTGTGCAAACTTGTCTGCCCCAGTTCCCAATTCACTGCTCTCCCCGGCTGTGGCTTTTATCCAAGAAACAACACATTTGGCAGGGACCCTGCTTGGCCGTTTGATTTGTGGCACTTTGAGGGATCCTCACGAGCATTTCACCCCATCCACGGAGCTCTTTCCTTAAAAAATGCCACCGGAGTTGCTGGGAAACCCGAATTACCCTAAATACCCTGGTGCTGGTGTGGCACAGCCCTCGCCAGCCCCTGCCTGCCCCAGCCCTGCTCCAGTTGCAGCTAAAACACCACTGAGGCCTCAAATCCACCTGCAGCTCTGTGGCTTTTCCAGCCACCTTCCTCGTTCTCCATCACACCCTCCCCACACCCACGGCATTGTCCCGGTGCCTGAGCAGGGCTGGGTGAGCCCAGGTCAGCTTTGGGTCACCTCAACATTGCCCTGACAGCGCTTGGAAGAGGAGGAAGAGGGAGAAATATTGGAATCAAGGCTGGAATAAGGGGCGCCTCCATCCCAAACCGAGGCACAGGACAGTGGGATGCTGGGGGTGATCCCAGAGTGAGGAGCACCAGGGACATCCCACTCTGGAAATCACCATATTTGATGCCATTTTCAGGTAAAAGCAGAATGGTTTCATTTCCTTGGAGTTGCTTTTCCCCTGCTTTTCCCAAAATTAGATCCTGCCCTGAGATGCAGATCCTGCCCTGGAATGCAGATCCTGCCCTGAAGTGCAGATCCTGCCCTGGAATGCAGATCCTGCCCTGAAGTGCAGATCCTGCCCTGGAATGCAGATCCTGCCCTGGAATGCAGATCCTGCTCTCACAGCATTTCCCAGCTCTGCTTCCTCTTCTGCAATCCATTCCTACCTTCTCCCTCCTCTTCCATGGGCTCCAGCCTCTAGAGCTTCCTGCTGGTGCTTGAGTCATTGTCCCTCCTAGGACCAATTTGTCACCTCTAATTGTTTCTTCAACTTTTTACACTCTCCTTGGGCTATATTTCACTTTGCCTCTCTTATTTCGGTGCCTCCATCTTTTCCTTTAACAACTCTCCGTAGATTCCCTCTCTTTCCATCACCAGTCTGTGCTGGAATTGTGACTTTCCTGGCAGAGCTGTGGGATCCTCCTTAGACAGCTCCAGTTGTCCAAACCTGTCCAATTTTATCGTTATCTTTCCCCTCCTAAGCTTTGAATGTTAAAGAGAATTCTAAGGCAGAGAAAGAAACCATCCCTGAATTCACCCTGACTTTATCACGAGCCTTTGGCTTTGTCAATCATGTGGGAAAGGAAAATTCCCAAATCTGAGCCCTCTCACTGATGGATTTCAGTAGAAAAGTGAAATCCCAGCCTGCAGCCCCAGGAGTGAGTCCCAGCTCAGCCCCTGGCACAGAGGGTTGGAGCCAGCCCAGCCTGAGACCAAACCCGAGCGGAGGCAATGCCAGCACCCCAGCCTGGGTCCCTCCGAGGTCCGGGGGGGCATTCCCGGTAGGAATTGCTCATCATGCCCCTTGGCAGCACTTCTGCAGAGCCCCGTGCTTCCCTTCAAACCAATAATCCCCCATCCTCCGTTAATTCTGTCTCTCCTGGACACAGTTTCCGTCCCTCCTGGCCAACACCCCTGAGTCCTGCCCCGAAATCCCAATTCCAGCCCTGCAGGCTCCTCACCCGCAGCTCTGCCCGCTGACCTTTCCTTTGGGAACAGCGCGCAGCCCTCGCTTCCCACCGCTTCCAAGGAAGGCGCAGGGCAGCCCCGCTGGAGCAGCCCGTCCCTGTCCCTGCCTCCCCCTGCCCCCGCCAGCCGCTGTCACCTCCTCCCGTGCCACCTCCTCCCGTGTCACCACTCCCGGCCCCGGGGAGGGTCGGACTGTCCCCCCCAGCCCCGCCAGTGTCCGCAGGAGGGGCTGCAGGCACTGCCCGCCCGTCCCCGTGCTCCGGGGAGCTGCTCACGCGGGGCCGGATGACTCTCCTGGAGCAGCTTCCAGGCTATAAATAGGAAGCGTGAGGATCCCGGTTTAGGAAGGGTCTGTGTGTGCAGCAGGGAGCCCCGGAGGGACAGGGAGCCCCGGAGGGACAGGGAGCCCCGGACGGACAGGGAGCCCCGGACGGACAGGGAGCCCCGGACGGACAGGGAGCCCCGGAGGCAGCTCGGAACGAGCCGTGCAAACCAGGCCACGCAGGCACTGAGGAATGGCCTCGCTGGGAGCCACAAACCCTCTCCCTGTTCTTCTGCTCTCCCTTTTCCCTCCCTCAGTGCTGTGCCAAAGGGATTTTTCGTCTCCAGAGCTGTTGGTGCCCGGCTCTGAACCCCAGAGCCCGAGCTGGCTCTGCAAAGGAGGTCACAGCCCCTCTGGTGCCGAGGCAGAGCAGCAGAGCAGGCTCTGGGTTCTGGCGAGCTGCAGGACGGTTCGGGTTTGTCTCAGCATCGCCCCCGCGCTCGGGGCTGCCCGCAGAGCTCACACGCTTCCTCTCACGAACCGCAGCAGCAGCAGCTCCTCGCTCCCACCAGACACCCAGCTCAGCTCGGGCAGAGCGCTGGAAAAGAGGGTGACGGCCTCATCCCACCTTTCCCACACAGCACTCCCAGCTCGGGGAGGGTGGAGAGGGGGAAAACACCCGGACAGCGAGAGCAGATTCCACAGGGAGCAGGTACCAGCTCCCCCACCCTGCTCCCCCACAGATATTTTGGGGCTTCCACCCCCTCTGCCCGGTGCAGACACGTTTCCTCTCGCTACCAAACGTGCGGTGGAAAATACACGCAGCTCCCACCGAGCCCAAGCAGCAAGAACTTATTTAGGGCTCCGTTTGTTCTCAGCAAAAAGCTGCCACGCATTTCCACTCACGTGGCCAATACAGCGTGGGACTTTCAGGCTTTGGAATCCTGGAAGCCCAGGGATCTTTTGCACACTGTTTCTGGAGTCTTCTTCCAGGCTGCCTCCCCGCTTTGCTGTCCCATGGGACCTCATCCAACAGCCACCGAGGAGGTCACGTCCTCACGGGCACCATGGAGGGAGCACCACTTAATCTGATGGCAGGATGCCTTTGGGGCTGATAAGAAATGTTTTTAGCAGTGTGATTCTTGCTTCAGCTGCAAAATATCAAGATGAGGCTGTTCCCACCCGGGGATGAACAAGCATTTCCTTCAGCCAGAGAGAAAAAAAAAGGTTAAGGAGAGGTTTTTCACACTCGCATACACTTGAGAGGAAAAAATATTTACATGAGGGAAAAAGGACTTGGCAGGGCCTTGCCAGAGGCCATTTGCTGTTTATGCATTTCTCAGGCCTGGGCTGAGGCTGCAGAGCTCTGGGGGAGCCTGAACCTCCCTGAGCCACTGAGGGGTCTGTTTGTAGGACTGAGACATCTCCTTGCTGTGGCTTCCGTGCCTGCACCTGCAGGAATTGTGCCTGTGAGAGCTCAGGCAGCTCAGCCAGTGGCCACTGGGGCTCCCTAATGCCTTTCCTTGGGAGGACCAGAGCCAGGAGAGGCTGCTGGGAGCCTCAAGGAAATCACCACATGCTGGGAAGTAAGGACTGGGATCTGAGCACCTCTTGAAACCAAGCACCTTCCCAGGATGGGATGGGAAATGTTCTCAGGTGGGAATGTTCTGTTTTAGCAGGAGTGGGGAGATGCTGGACATCTGACTGATTTTTCCTTCCTGCAGCCAGCAATGGCTTCTATTCCAGCTGGGGCTCTCCATCCCTTGAAAGCACAAACACAGCAATTATTGTAATCTGGGAATCTGCCGTGGTTTGGGATCCCTGGTGCAGTCTGTCCCTGTCCAAGCTGCACAGCAATTCCCTGCCGTTGTCTCCGGAAAGGAGAAGCCTCAAAACGTGCAGGGCACCCACTGGCTCTGCTGCCAAGGCTTCCATCGTGGTCCTGAGTGGCACAAAGGACACAAAATCCCTGTCACTGCAATGTGCTGGGCTGGGATCCTGCTTTGCATCACCCACGTTGTCTCCTCGCTTCACCTCCAGGACAACAGGTCAGAGAACAGGCCAGGAGTTGGGATATTTTTCCAAAGAAACACCCCCATGAGCTTTTCCAAGATGAAGGAACCTGGGGCAGACAGCGGTGTCCCCCCTGACCGTGCTGCTGTCACCCTGTTCCTGCAGGACAAGTCACCCCATCACCTTCTTCCAGCCCAAGCTCCAAACCCCACAGCTGGAGAAGCTGCATTTTCCTCCCTGACCCAGGGAACGCTGGCACTGGAGAGCAGCAACAGGGGATTAAAGCCTTCCCACTGCACTGGTCCTGCTGGAAGTGCTGCCATGGGAGCACAGGAGCCACCCCAGGCTGCCGCTGTTTCCAGTCCAACCAGAAAAGCAGATGGATTTTAAAGCCCTGGCTGCGGATCCTGATGGAAGAGGGGAAAACCAGAGAGGAGCCGAGCACCCACAGCTCCCTCCCCATTCCCAGGGCTCGAAGCACTGGATAAATTAACGACATTCCTGTCCACACCGTGTTGCYTCCCTGCTCCTTGAGGTGTTGGTTTTCCCTAATGAGCCCTGAAGGATTTACTGGGAAAGTCTTGGAAAATATGGGAGAAATGGCTTTAAGCAAGGACACTTGACTACAGGCATAAATACCATAAATACTCTTTATTTAAACACGGCGTCAGTCAACGGGACCTGCAATAAATACTCCGAGTTTTGAACATGCAGATCTTCATCTCCRTATTTATCTGGCGCAGCAAAGCCTTTACACTTCCTTGTTTATGTAYACACTGCTGCACATAGATAATGGATGTATCCACACACGCATCCAGCTATAGGGGCACTTGTGCAAAAACGACCTTCCCAGGGACAGTAAACAAGTGAAAATTTCCCAATCCCCTCTCCCCGGCGCTGGCAACACTGCACAGAAATTCGGCTGTCGGCTCCTGCCATGGGCAGAGTGGGAAAAACCGACATTGTACACAGGGAGAAGCAGCAAATCCACCTTTTTCATGAGGGAGAAAGTTTATAAAAAGCTCGGTGCCCCCTTGAATTCAGCACCTTTACACACACAGCAATGCCAAATCCGGCGGGATCAGGGCTGTGTCCTGCTCTTACAACACTCTGGGACAGACACCCTCCTTCCAAGCTGTGGGAATGCAGTTTCCAGCTGTGTCTAGCCCCAGGCTGTGTCCCYAAATCCCAGTGCTCCCAGCTGAGCTGGTGGGCTTGGTTTGTGCCAGGCGAACACGAGCCCCAGTGCTTTGGCCRAGGGTGCAACAGGGAGAGGTTGTTCCATGGGGTCTGCCCGTGCCACCAGCTGGAGGAACAGCCTCTCCCAGGAGTCAGTGCTGGTGGAATATCCCTGCCCTACTCTGGAATACCACAAAAAGGGTGATCTTTTGTGGTGCCCCCCTGAAATGTGTTGGTGAGAGGGTGAATGGCAGCATCGCCACGGCCCGGGCTGCGTGCTCGCTGCAAAATGTTCTCTTTGCCCCCAGCAAGAGACATCAGTRCTAACGTTTGCTCGCAAAAGAGCTCCAATAAAAGCGTAACAAGGGCAAGAAGTGCTGGGGCTGCTGGGGTCAAGCCTCAGGAGAGCCAAGGTTTCACACGGGGAGAGGTTTGTGCACAGGGAGGAGGTGCCAAAGCGGCCGCGGTCCTGCTGCGAGCCTCGAGAAAGCAAGCACAGTGCAAAAACAGRGATGAAAGGAGCTTTGATCTCGCAAAACACTGATCTCAGCCAGCCTGGAGCCACTGCTGGGAACAGCCAGGCCAGCACAGCTTCTCCCAAGAGCCCTGGCTCACCTGGACCCGCAGAACCGCCCCGGGTACCGCTCACATGGCAGAGCCGAGCAGGGAGCAAACGGGGGGGGTCAGCCGGGGTGCTCCAGCAGGGCTGGGGGCTCTGCACGGGCAGCTGGGCAGGGGACACTGGGGGAACAGTGTGACAGAACCTTCCCGGGGTCCCCCTGCCACCCCCAGCCCAGGGGCACAGCCCAGGGACACAGCCTGGTGAGGAAAGCTTTGCCTCCCTGCTGCTCCGAGGGTGGCACTTTGACGGAGAGCAGAGAAGGGAACAGGCAGGACAGGCCGTGCTCCCTCCCTCCAGAGGAATGAACGGGCTCATAAACCCATCTCCTCGGGAAGTGGATGCAGCAGCCAGCGAAAATAAACACCGGGAGGCAGAGGACTGGCAAAGCGAGGGACGAAGCCCTTCCCTCAGTCTGGGGGCGTCGGAGACTCCTGGCAGCAGGAGCTGGAATTAAAGGTGCAGGAGCAGCCTGTCCTGGGCTGGATGAGCCAGCAGGGAAGGAAACAAGCCTGGCAGAACAGAGAGTTTTGAGTGGAATTCAGGGAAAAAGGGGGCAGGCAACTCAGGACCACCACAAGGACGCTGTGAGGTGATGCAGGGAGAAAAGTCAGAAGGACCAAAGCCCAGCTGGAATTTAATCTGGCTGCTGCCATAAAAGACAATTAAAAACATTCCYATAAATACATCAGCAAGAAAAGGAGGGCTAAGGAGAATCTCCAGCCTTTAATGGGGAAACASGAAGGATGAGGGACAGGCTGAGGTACTCAATGCCTTCTTGGTGTTTAATAATAAGACTCGTTGTCCTCCAGGTATCCCGGACTGGAAAACAGGGATCTGATCTCCTGGGACAGGATGAACACTTAGTGGACGAGGAGGAGGCTGTGGATGACGCCTACCTGGACTTTAATTAAGCTCTTGACACTGTKTCCCACAGAATTCTCCCGGAGAAATGAGATTGTTTGACTTGRATGGGTTCATTCTTCACTGGGATAAACCTGCCTGGGTGGCCGGACCTGGAGAGTGGTGGGGGATGGAATAAATCCAGCTGCTGGCTGGTGACCAGCCGTGTCCCCAGCGCTCAGTTTGGGGCCAGTCCTGTTTAACATCTTTATCAAWGATGAGGGGATCGAGTGCAGCCTCACAGCTGACACTAAGCTGGAGGGGAGGAAAGCTCTGCAGAAGGATCTGGAAACAGGCTGGATYAATGGGAATGCTGGGTTAACGTTGGACTCAGCCTTGAAGACCTTTTTCAACCTAAAAGAGTCTGAGATTCTGCACCAGCAGGGCAAGAGCTGCTGGGGACAGGCTGCAGGCTGCTGTTCCCTGCCAGCCAGCCTGGCAATGCCCGCCCTGGGGTGGCACAAACACGGTCCTTGTAGTAAATAAACACTAAAATAGGCTTTGCAAAGCCCAGCAGCTGTGGCGGGGCAGAGCTGGAGAGGAGCACGCCGTGTGCTGCTCCCACATCCGCTCCCGCTCCAGGCTCTCCTTTCCACACTCCTAATCCCTGGCCTCTTTTCAAACATTTGGGTGCATTTAGGAGCTGAAAGCTCTTCCCTCCCTCCCTGCTGTACCCACTGTCCTGGGCTGGGGCCTCACCTTCCCCTGAGCCCCCGGAGAGGCTGTGAGGTGTGGATGGGGTCCCGCAGGGGAGGCTGGGGCAGGCGCGGCCCTGACACCCCAGGACAGGGCAAGAGGCACCCATGGGATTCCTGAACAATCCATGGGATTTCTGAACAACCCATGGGATTGCTGAGCCACCCATTGGATTGCTGAACAACCCATGGGATTGCTGAGCCACCCCTGGGACTGCTGAACGACCCATGGGATTGCTAAACTCGGGATATGGGGCACTGTGGGAACAGCCAGTCCTCAAATGATGCTCGAGCCCCTTCAAGGTGGGGATCTGCACCCAGGCCCTTTTCCCTCTGCCAGTCCCTTGAGCACTTCCACATCTCCCCAGAGCAAGCAGCAGGTTCCACTCCCAGCCCTGGCTACCCAGGAAGCCAAAGCTGTCCAGGAATGCTGCCAGGGGGCAAAGGATTAACGCAACTCAGGAGCTKCCAGAGCTCTGGCTGCTCCGGGGGTGAGGCAAAGGCAGCTCCTGCTGTGGGAACTGCGGCTGCCCCATCCCGGGCGGGACCCACAGCGAGGGCAGCGTTTTGGAGCAGCCCCAGAGCTCGGTTTGGGACGTTCATCTCCACGAAGGCTKGGAAAACAACAACAATCTGTCCGGCCAAAGCGGCTGAGAGCAGTGACTGTAGGGCCAAGCTCCAGCAGGCTGCACACACCAGCACCTGGGGGTCGTGTCCCCCCCCGTGTCCCCTCCTTTGTGGCACGGAGTTCAAGCCACCAGCACAGCATTTGCCTCAGCTTGCTCTGTTTGCAGTAAGAATTTAATATTTGTCCCTGATTTCCCTCAAATGAAGTCACCGCTGGGGGTTTGATGAGATGTGTTTAACCTGAGCCAGCTCTCTGCCAGTGTCAAATCCCAAGTACACTGAAATCCAATTTAAACAGCGACTCCTGACTTCAATGCTCCATTTTTTAATATGTCTATGAAATTATCTTTTTAATATAAAATATTTTAACAGGTCAAAGCTTTTCTTTTCCAGCCATGGAACAGGAAAGGTTTGTCAGGTTTGGCTTTGGTGGTGCCATAATATTTTTTCCTGCAGTATTTCTCTCTTTTGCTTCCAGCTGCCCCCAGAACCGCACAGTTTATATTTCACCAATTTTACTGATGTTGCCTGAGAGGAAAAAAATGAGTTCTTCAGCTCTCAGTGTCCACTGCAAGCCTGAGGTTTCCTGGCACGGCAGCTGAGCTTTGCAGTGCCGAGGTCACTGCCCAGTGCAAACAGCCCTGCATTCCCTGTCCCTTCCACATCCACGTGCTCTGGATGCTGGAGTGGCTCTGCAAATAATCACTGGCTCATCTCTCAGCTTTGGCTACCCACGGCCACAATAWTTGGAGTAACCAAAAAACCAGAGTGGTTATTTGGACAACAAAGTCCTGGTCCACAGCTTGTGCCGCTGAAATGCAAATAATTAATGACAGTGAAAATACGGACCACAGCAGAGATGTGGACATGGATTTCTCTGTGCCACAGGGTCCTGCCTCAGACTGGTGAGAATCTGAGCCTGGCCTGGCCCCATCCCTGTGGGACACCTCCCTCTGTGCCTTTGCTTCCCTCAAACCCACACCGGGCACTGCGAAATAACAGTGACTGGCAAGAGTCAAAACACAGCAGATGGAACCACGCAGGAGAGATATTGATCTCTCCAATCAAGAGGTTAATTCTCATTTCCCCCGAATGCTGTTTAATAATCACAGCCTGCACCGAGCTGAATTGCATCCCCAGCCCCGGTGTGAGTACCTACAGCGAGTACCTACACCGAGTG
>JACAXG010000013.1:325546-390372 GCA_018881555.1 Amblyornis subalaris
CACCTGCACCGAGTGTGTCCCTACACCTGCACCGAGTGTGTCCCTACACCTACACCGAGTGTGTCCCTACACCTGCACCGACTGTGTCCCTACACTTACACCGAGTGTGTCCCTACACCTGCACCGAGTGTGTCCCTACACCTGCACCGAGTGTGTCCCTACACCTGCACCGGCTCCACACCACCGCAGCCCCTCACCTGTCAGTGCCTGTGCAATGGGAAGCAAGCAGTGCGTGGCTGCCTGTCCCAGGCTGCCCTGGTGTCCCCTGCTCGGAGCCTGTTCGTGTTTGCCTGCGGGGCCCACCCGGGGCCTCTCACTCCACACCGGCTCACCTCACCCTTCCCCTGCCCCAGGGGGCTCGGGGCTCTGCTGGCAGCCCCCCGAGGCGGCARGGGAGGGCACAGGGAGACAGAGGCAGGGGGAAAGGGCTCCCAGCCGCATTCCCTGCCCTGCTGTAGGGCTGAGCTGCGAAGGTGATGGGAGGAGCTGAGTCCGTCACAGGGTTTGAGGAGCAGAGGGCTCTTAACGCTGTTCCTCCGTCCCAGCGCCCTTTTCAAGCAGGATCAGGATCACTTTGGGAAAGAAATAGGAAGCACGAGGTGTTGCCAGACCCTTGGGTTTCGCCGTGAGGGGTGTGAGAGCTCGAGGGGTTTGTCCCCTCAGCAGAGACCAGCGGCAATCACACCCTCCTGTCCCTGCCCATCCGGGGGGATTCCCCTCCAGCCCCGCCGGCTCCAGCGCTCGGGGCACGTCCTGGGAGCAGCCACGAGAGCCAGGGCCACACGGCGACTGCCCAGAGGGGTCTGGAACCAGAAACGCCGCTCCATCCCCAGCCCAGCCTCCGGTCCCTCCAAAGCTCCTCTGCCTCCTCCTGCGGGACTCAGCTCCGGGCGGGTCACCCCGCACCCAAGGCCAGCTCTGCCGGGCACCCAGCGACCCCCAGAGCCACCCACTGACCGAGGGACAACGCCACCGACCCCYCCGTGGAGCGGGGCGAGCGCGTGGAAATGCGGGGGCTCCGCAAAGCGGCGGGGCCCGAGCATCCCCCGGGACACCGCGGCCCCACGGAGCGCCGGCAGCTCCCGGGAGCACCTTTTCCCTGCACCTCTCCCGAGTATTCCTAAGCGAACCCCGCTCTGGCACACCCTCCCGGCCGCGGGTCCAGCCTGGCACCGCAGCCCAAATCGCTGCTCCCCTCCCGCCGGGGACTCCCGGGGAGCCGTCCCTGTCCTGTCCCGCAGCCCGGGGACTCCCGGGGAGCCRTCCCTGTCCTGTCCCGCAGCCCGGGGACTCCCGGGGAGCCRTCCCTGTCCYGTCCCGCAGCCCGGGCACACCGGGCAGAGCCCGGCACACGGGACAAACACCCCTCCGCAGCCAGCCCCACCGACCTGCAGCCGTCCCACGGTCGGAGCGGCGCTTCCAAGGTGCCGTGGAAAACCAAACCCCTCCTCCCCTCCCACCTCCCCGGGCTCGCTGTCATCTGAGCCTGGTGGTTAAACAAACCGGGCGCTTTAAAAGCTTCGGGTTGGGTGCAAAGCGCCGGGCGGCGGTGGCRGCCGCCTGTCACCCGACTTCCCGGGGCCGCATTCCTGAGTGCCACAGTCACGGGCTCGCATTCTAGCCAAACACGCCGTTTATTTCTATTATTGTTGTTTCTGCAGAAAGCCCTGTAGCACTCGGCAAAACAAAACCCCACGAAGCGTTCGCGGTTTCTGGGCGTTGATCAAACTGTCCCAGCGCCGACCGCGGCCGCAGCCCCGACCCAGCCCTGCCGAGCCGCTGTTTGGTCGCAGAGTGCCATCCCCGCGCAGTCCCCCGGGCTGGACAGCACTGCCACCCCCTCCCCAGGTGCCCTCCTGGCCGGGGAGGGCTCCCGCGGCCACCAGCTGGGCTACGAGAAGGGGAGCGGGAGGAGTCCCGCGGGACTGCCACCGGCGGGGGGGGTCCAGCCCCAGCCCCGCTCCCGGCTCCCAGCAAGATCCTGAGGTAGTTCAGTCCCGGCCACGGCCAGGAAGTCCCTCCCGGGACGCGCATTCTGCACAGCCCCACATCCCCCCCACCCCGCTGCGGGGACCCCCGGGGGCGCCCCAAAGCGGGGGGGCTGCCAGCAACCCCTCCGCCCCGCCCGGGGCCAGCCCCCGTGTGCAGAGAGCTTGCGTTTGGGGTTTCCTGCAGCCGTTCCGTTTTAGGTGCACTCTAGAAGAGGATCACCATTATTATTATTAACGGGGGTTGATTTTCCTCGGGAAGGCTCCTCTGCGCGAGCACCGTGCGCCACGCCGGAGCCCCCAGCACCCTCCCCGCGGGGCACAGTACCTTTGCCGTGCAAAAAGTCCTCGGGGCGAGGGAAGGAGCCCTCCTCGCAGAGCAAGTCGCAGGATTTATCCGGTGCCAGGGGGTAGCCGTTGTCCTCCTCCTCGTTGTAGTCGCTCCTGCCGTTGCTGTTGGAGTAGCCGTTCGCGTACATCTTCAGCGCGGACCTGCGCAGGCACAGCAGCTCCTGGAAGGCGTACCTGAAGTCCGGGCTCCGGCAGTAGATCAGCGGGTTGAAGGCAGAGTTGACGTAGCCCAGCCAGTTCAGGAGGATGTACACGTACTTGGGAATGATGTTGTCCTGGATGACGTGCACGATGTTGACGATGAAGAAGGGCAGCCAGCACAGCGTGAACGTGCCCATGATGATGCCCAGGGTCTTGAGGGCCTTGTGCTCCTTCACGAAGAACTTGGAGGTGCGGCGGTGCCCGGCTCCCCCTTTCTGCTCCTGCTCCTTGTTCTGGGTGTGAAACCTGCCCTCGCTCCTGTCTATCTTCTGCAGCTGCTTCTTGGCCACCTGGAAGACCCTGGCGTACACGAAGACCATGACGACGAGCGGCAGGTAGAAGGAGATGATGGAGGAGGCGATGGCGTAGGCTTGGTTGGTGAAGAAGTCGCAGCACGTGTCCCTCTGGTAGCACAGGATGGCCTCCTCGTGGTCCGCCCGGTACCAGTGCATCTGGATGGGCAGGAAGGACGTGAGGGCCGACACCACCCACACGACGAGGACGACCACGCGCGCCTTGCCCTTGGTCAGCAGGCTCTGGTACTTGAACGGGGAGGTGATGGCGAAGTAGCGGTCCACGGCGATCACGCACAGGGTCTCGATGCTGGCCGTGACGCACAGCACGTCCACCGAGGTCCAGAACTCGCACCAGAAGTTCCCGAACTTCCACGTCTCCATGATGATGTGGCAGGCGCCGAAGGGCACCACGGCCAGCCCCATGACCAGGTCGGCGCAGGCCAGCGAGGTGATGAAGTAGTTGGTGACGGTCTGCAGGCGCTGGAAGCGGGCGATGGCCGTGATGACCAGCACGTTGCCGAAGACGGTGGCCAGCACGATGAGCGACATGAGGATGCCCATGCCCACCACCCACACGTCCCGCGACCCCGCGGGGTCGGCGGCGCTGTGGTTGGCGCTGGCGTTGCCGCCGGCCAGCTCGGTCCCTGCCCCGGCCATGGCCCGCCCGCGGCCCCGGGGCCGGCGGGGGCTCGGCGCTGCTCAGGGCTCGGCGCTGCGCCGGGAGCCGCGCATACGGGACGGCGCGGACCCGAGACCCGACCGGCACCGGCACCGCTCCGCTCCGCTCCGCTCCGCTCCGCTCCGCTCCGCTCCCGTCCCGTCCCGGCCCGTGTCCCAGCCCGTTCGGCGCCGCGGAGCTTTTAAGTGACAGCAGCCCGTGACATCAGCCCCGCGCAGCCAATGGCGGCGGCCACCGCACCCCGACCCCCCCGCACCCCCTCGGCCCCCGCTCCGCCGGCCCCACGCGCGTCCCCGCCCCGCTCGCTGCCCGGGACACGCGCGGCATCCCTGCCGTGTCCCCGCTGCATCCCCGCCGTGTCCCCGCCGTGTCCCCGCCGTGTCCCCGCTGCATCCCCGCCGTGTCCCCACTGCATCCCCGCACCGCGGGCTCTCCCTGCTCCCCCACTCGCGGTGTTCTCACGTCCGCCTCCCTTTCCCACGCGTGTCCCCCCGCCCCAGGGTGACCCCGTGCTTCCCACGCACTGCTGGGCTCTGTCCCGGTGCCTTCCGCCTGCCGYGCCACGCGCGCACTTCCTACCTCAYGCTCTGCCTCGCGGATGTCCCCACACCCGGAGGTGTCCCCACGCCTCCCACTCACCCACGCACCCTGTGTGCTCCCTGGGTGTCACCAGGAAAATCCCGAGGACTGTGGAGCTCCTGGCGCTGGAGATGCCCTGTCAGCCCATCCTCGCTGGTGACATGTCAGACAGGATGTCACCCGTGTCCCCATCCCTGCCTGTCCCCAGCACAGCACTGCTGCGGCAGCTTCACCCCCAGCTCGGCACCCACGGTGYATCCAAGAGCCACAGAAACCCTGGAGCTGGTCAAGGACAGAGACCCCCTCAACTGTCCCGGGAGCACTGACCAGGCAGGGAGTGACCACTGGACACTGAGCAGCCACGCTGCAGCCAGCCATGTGGTCAGAGCCAGATGTTATCACAAGTATTTCCCTCCAAAACAAACAAATTTGTTAAATAAGGAGTAAGGAATCCTGAAAACTTCCTTTTAGCCTGGCGGGAGATAACGCTGCAGCTGGAGTTTCACTTCTGCCTGTCCCTCTGTACCAACACTGCTCTCCCAGACACATCACGCTCTGCCTGCGGGTCCTGGGGGCATTTCAGAGGTGACAGCTGAAAGCTCTGGTCCTAAAATTGCCACAGCAAGGGAGAAGAGGAAGAGTTGTGATTGCCCAGGTTGCCCCAATGCCAGCAGCGGAAGCTGCAGGTCAGTGGATGCAGCACTGTGACCCTCCCACGGCACAGGCAGTGGCAGACTCCTGCCTTCATTAGCAATTAAACGCTTATTAATGTTGAATCTTATTTCAAACTTATTTGAAACTGATGGGTTTTCGTGATTCTGCCTYGTTTTTCCCGCATGGAAGGGCAGTAGTGGGGTGCCACGGGCCAGGCAGCAGCTGCCCTCAGCCCACTGTCCCCACAGCCCGCGGGGTGTCCGTGTCCCGCCCTGTCTGGGCTGGGGATGTTTCCAGAGAAGGGAGGAAGTGCTGTGTTTCGCAGCAGAGGGGCAGACGAGGCTCTGCGGTCAGGAAGTGAGACGAGAGGGTTAGGGGGATGAGCTGCCTGCCCAGCCAGCGACCCTCCTGAACCGGCGCCTTCCCCGCTCTTCCCACCCTCCACCTCTGCATCCCCACGCCTCAGAGGTTTAGAAATGAACAGACACGAGCAGAAGATCCAGAATTCCCCCCCCCTTCCCACTGCAGGTATCTGCAGCCTTTGGAAAGCTGATAGGGAGGAGCCACGCGTTCGTTGCTAATGACCTGAGCTAATTAGCTGGAGCTTCCCCAGCCCATAAGATAAATAAGATGAACGGGGCCACCGCTCCCTGCACACACACACAGGTACAACTGTGTCCTGCTGGTGCTGGGCTGCAGCACTGAGGCTGTCACAGACCTCACCCCGCAGAGCTGTGGCCCACACGGGCTCAGAGAGCACTGCCMGGGTGTCATATCCATTCCCACCCTCTGCCCGGGGCCAGCAGCACTCACCTTGCATGGAAGACGTGGCCAAAAGCTGCTGGAAAAGCAGGGGCACGGAGGAGATGCAGCAGTTGGAGCATGGAGCAGAACGGGGAAGGAAAAGCAGGAGGTGTGGGAACTGCACCTCATCCTCAGCTCCCTGTTCCCCCATTTTCTGTAAGAGCTGATCTGGCTGCTCTGGGAAACCCTCGAGGTGTCTGGGAGGGACCAGGTGAGTTTGCTGTGCTGTTTCTGAATATTCTGACACCGAATCAAAGCACTCAAAAGGCATCAGGTCCCCTGTCCTAATAGACATGCAGATGTTCATCCTGCAGATGTTCATCCTGCAGATGTTCATCCTACAGGTGTTCATCCTACAGATGTTCATCCTTGCTTGGAGCACTGGAGGAGGAATAGAAGTAGATTTGGGGATTTGGTGGGAAGCACCAGCTCTGGGAGAGTCAAAACTGAATTCTCTGCTTCGTAACAAATGTTTTATYGAAGGCATCCCTGTCCCAGGTAAGGTCCCTCCCGAGGCTGCTGCAGGCTCTGTCAATCCGAGGCCCAGGGTGCAGGAATCAGCCAGGCCAGYCCATAGCTCCAGAGATTGTCTTTGTTGTGCTCTGCTCAAAGGAACCCCAGCCTGGGCTTTGGTTACAGGCTGTGCTGGAGGAAGCAGAGCAAGGCTGATTTTCCTTCCTTGATTTTCCCCCCTGATTTCCTCTGGCTTGTGTTGGCAGTCCCTGCTCACCTGTGTGAGGTGTGGCAGGGTGGGCCCGTGGCATTTTTACCTTTGGCTGCCCACCCGTGGCCCACACCGMGTGGGACAAGTGACCACGGGTTCAAAATAAGGGCAGGAATTTGCCTCTTATAAAAATAAATTCCATCGCCCAAAGCCTGACTGGCTTTTGAGGCCTGCGTGACTTCACCTGTGCTTTTGAGTAGTTGCAGATTTCCAGCAGGTTCGAGGCTTCTTATTTAAACAAATACAACACCAAACCTCAGAGGTGTTATGAACGAGGTTCACTTTGMACTTTTTTTGGTCAAGGCAGAGTCCCCAAATGCCTCCTTGTGGGTTCCTTGGGCTCGGAGGGTGTCAAACCCGGACACACCTCCTTTGTTTCGTGCATCGCTGCCCCTGGTGCTTTGTCATCGTGCTGATCTTTTCCCTTTCCATAATTGGATGTGCTCTCCCTGCTCCTGAGCAACATTTGAGGAGCAGCCCGTGGGATCAATGAGAAATCAGGGCTGGTAGAGAGAAGTAATCACTTTTATTAGCCCAACTGACATAATTGGAAAAAACAGGCAGGCTTTTGGGCATGGAAGGCCTTCCTGAGGGCTGGGATGAGCTGGATGCTGCTCCTTAGCCCTGCCTGCCCAGATGTTTAGCACAAGCACTCTGGAATTGAGCAGCCAACCAGATCGGGCTCTTGGCAAGGCTTGGAAGGGACAATCCTCAACAAATTTGTGAAATTCCTTTCAGGGAAGTGGTGTCGCTGCAGGGAGGGGGTGAGGAGGGAGAAGCAGGATGCAGAAAGCTGGGAATCCTCTGCCCCATCCCGGCCTGAGCCACGCCAGGCACCCCTCGGACAAGCCGGCGGTGGCTGCTCGGAGGGGATTCTCTGCTTTCCCCCTTTTTGCTGCTGAATTCCTTTGGAATGCCAGGCTGTGGCTGCCAGGAGGGACAGGGCCGCTTTCTGTGGGTCACCTCTGCCTTCCTCTGGGGACATAAATGCAGCTTCCTGTACCTGAGGGAATCTACAGGAAAGATGGAGAGACGATTTACAAGAGCCCGGAGTGACGGGACTAGGGGGAATGACTTCCCACTGACAGAGAGTAGGGTTAGATGGGATATTGGGAAGAAATCCTTCCCTGTGAGAGTGCTGAGGCCCTGGCACAGGTTGCCCAGAGAAGCTGTGGCTGCCTCATCCCTGGAAGTGTCCAAGGCCAGGTTGGACGGGGCTTGGAGCAGCCTGGGACAGTGAAAGGTGTCCCTGCCCATGGCAGGGGTGGCACTGGATGGGCTTTAAGATCCTTTCCAACCCAAACCATCCTGCAACTCTTTTGGCTTTCTCAAACTCCTCTTCAGATCTCCTCATTTCTTTTCCTCTCTTGCTCTCTAAGCCATGAGAAGGAGCCAGCCCTGACTCCCAGCTCCTCGTTGATCTCTCTTTTATCCTTGTTGGGAAGAACGGTGCAATCAGAAATTGGGGGTTGAGTGACAAATTGGGTGGGGTTTTGTTTGCTTATTTCTCTCCTGGGGCTCCCAGCATGATCAGGTGGGAGCCCTGGGCTGTCTCCTTGCTCCAGGAGCAGCAGGAAGCCCAAGGTTCCCTCTGGCACTCACTGGGTCAGGAGTGACAGTAGAAGGGACAGAGACACTCCTGCCCCTCTTGATGGGGGAAACGCTGTCACCTCTGCCCCCAGGACTGTCCCCACCTGTGCCCTGCAGGGGAAGGGACAATGGGGGGTCTGCCCCACTCTGGGGGCTGCAGGATGGTGTGAAGTGCCTGGGACAGCTCCTGTGTGACATGGGAACATCYCTAAAAATTCCACAGGTGCCACTGTCCCCACCTCATCCCACTGAGGGTGCTGTGAGGGTGGGAAGGGAATCTGAGCCCGGAGGGACCTCCTGGGCAGGAGGATGCTCTGGTGCTCCCTGCGCATATCCCAGAGCCTCTGAGCGTGGGAGATCCCGGCTATCACCCCCTGGATTGGCAGGGAAGCAGTCATTGTGTTTTTTCCTCGGCTAGACCAAGGGAAAAGGGAAGTGCTGGACACGAGCAGTGACCCCAGCGAGAAGTGAGGCCCTTTGTATGGAACGTGACACTGCTGGGACAGCTGAGCACTGGGATTCATTGTCCCTGGGCCAAACACTGGCCTGCTGCTCCGTAAATCAGCCCTGCTGGCCACTCCGGGTCACAGCCCCACACAGCGCGGGGGCAGCAGAGGAAACAGCGGAGAGCACCGGGATAACAGCCGGAGAGAAGGGATGGTTGCCACGGCCTTTTCCTTCTCCTCACCGCTGTTCCCAGAACTGAACGTGGTGTCCACGGGCAGAGGAGCTCGCCGCCTCCGAGCCAGGGTTCCCCCTGGGCTGGTCCCTGGCAGTGCCCCCGAGCCCGCGGTGCCAGCAGGGCTCTCCTGTCCCATGCCAGGGTCTGGTTTCCTCGCGGGCTGTGGGGCTGCAGAAGGGGAGTTTGYCACTCGGTGCAGGGGTTTGAGTGGTTCCTGTCCACCCGGCAGAGCAGAGGGGACACCAGTCAGAGGAGGTAACCTAAAAGCAGCCATAATTTCCCRGGAGCCTGGGCTGGAGCCACGCTGAACTGCACAGCCGAGCTGTGAGGCAGAGTCTGATTCCCAGAAAAATGCACCGAGTCTTGGCCAAGCTGGAAGTGCCTTTTAATTTACAGCCTCTTCCTTGCCTTTGTCCCGCTGTGCTGAGCTGCTCAGGGAATGCTCAGTGGCCTCAGGCAGGAGGCAAATCCTGTGGCACCTACACTGGTGTAAAGCCCTGACTCCCAGGAATAATGCCCATGGATACAGGAGGCACTCCAGGAAAACAGCACTGGAAGCACAGAGCTCTCTSTTCTCACACATCACCAGTGAGGCTCTGCTGCACCCCCAGGGTGAATCCTGAGGATCCAAGTCCCTGCTTGCAGGGAGGACAGACCCACCTCATCCCTAATTTTAGAAGGCTACTTCACGAGCTCGTAGGAAAAGGAACTCCGTGTGCCGGAATGTGTGCCCAGTTCTACGGAGTCCAAGAGGAAATTTGTGTTTTCCTGAGGGCTTTCTTATCAAATCTGCCGCGTATCAAACCCAAAATAGCTGTGTGAGCTGCTGAGCTTTCCCTCMGCTCCGAGGGGATGGACTGAGAGCTGGAGGAGGGATTGCTGCCGGGTGGGATGGGCACGGTGGGTGCCGCAGGGATGTGCTTCGTCTGGAGCCAGCCCAACAGGAGTTAATTTGGTTTAATCACCTTTTCCTCCAGKCGTCTTAAGAGGACATCCACTGATGTCTGTCGGTTCTTTTGGAGCAACTTCACAAGGTCGTCCTAAAAAATTTGTTTTCCCAAGGGTCCCATCCTTTCCCTGAAAACTTCGCTGGAAAAGGAAAATCGCAATTCAAAAGTGGCTTAGGTCAATTGCCTCGATTTTTGTAAAGCCCCAGCCCGGCTGTACCCATCAGTCTTCCTGTTTCACGCAGACACTGGACAGTTCCAGTGGGAATTGCCGTGGGGATTTTGCTCTGTGGAAGTGAAGCGATGCCCTGAAAGAAAGTCAGTGGCTGAGTCACGCAGGGTTTGGGGGACGGGAGGATCCTTTAAAAGGGAGTAGGTTTGAGGGGAATGATCGCAGTGAGAGTGCTGGACACGGCCGCCTCCAGCCCACGCGAGGACAGGCGTGTAACTGGTCACCATCCACGAACCTGCCTCACTGGGGGCCGGCTGGAGCCGCGGGAAGGGTGGGAAGCACGGAGGTGAAAGGTGAGGTGTGCACSGGGCAGAATTCCCTCTCCATCCCTCCCTCTCGGCCTGGCCATGGCGTAAACCCCGTTTGACTTGAAATTTTCAGCCCATTCCAGCTCGCGTCGCACATCCCACCTTCCCTATTCCGTTCTCATCTTCCCATCCACGAACTCCGGCTAAAGGCAGAGCACCCCGCGGGAGGGAAAGGCGCCGTTTCCTCCCCACCTCGGCCCCTCTGGAATGTCAGACAAGCCCTGTTCAACTCCCCGAACAATGCCACAGATCGCTTYGAGCCGAGCCATTGTGCGCGGCATCCAGCCCGGAGATGCTATCTGGAGCGGGGCTGTGTGTGGCACCGCGATTGAGCAGCGCGCCCGATTGCATCTCTGGCGAGGCTTTTTATTCCCTGCACCATGCTAATTGGGCGATTTTAATCTGCGCTTGATTTTATTTTAATTTTTTTGGATGTTGCCAGCCCTGAGGGAAGTGGTGTAAGGCTGTCTCGGGCTAAAATTAGCCCTGGCAGGCTCGAATTTCCCCCTTCCGCCGGCTCCCGGCAGAATATTTGGGATAAAAAACGGATCCAAGTCCGAGCAGAGAACCTGCAATTCCTGCCTCTCCTGCTCCCACTATTTACCTGTTCGATGGAGGCACTTCAGAACTCCTCCCCATTCCCCAGAGAACAGGAATGTTCTCCCTCAGCTCACCGGAAAGCATGAAAGGCTCTGATTTTTGCCTTAAAAAAATCCACCCTTGTGCCTGTCTGAGGATGTTTTGCGTGCATCCCTGGAGATGCTGCAGGGATGGTCCAGAAAGCAGAGAACTTCTCCAGGAGCAAACCTTTGTGCCTGTCCTTCTCCCAGAGTCACCCGTGCCCACCTCTGAGTCCGTGGGGACCACGAGAGATCCCTGAGAGGTTTTCTGCACTCACATTTCCAGTTCTAAAAACACTTTCCYCCCAAAAAAAATGTCTCTTGGCTTCCCTCCCGCGGCTGAGCTGCTCCCCAGGGCAGGGCAGAAGGGCAGGGCAGGTAAAACAAAAATCATAATGAAGATTTTAATGCTCGAGGTGAGCACAGCCTCAAGTGCTGGCTGCCTGCCTTCTCCTCGGAACGAGAGAAATTCCCGCAGCCTTCCCGCTGTGCCCGTAAATATTTCCGCGGGGAACGGAGCCRTGCCCAGCCGTTGATTCCCCACTCCAAAGGTCAAAGCCATCTGCTCTCATCATCCCTCCTGCAACCCTCTGGTGGAAGCGGAAAGCAGGGAAAGGTGTCCTGGAGGAGCGGGCGGAGCAAGGAGGGAGATGCTGCTTTGACAAAACGCGGGGCTGGATGTAAACATGGATCAGGGCTGGATGTAAACACGGATCTGGGTWGGGATTTTAGGAGGGGAGAAGGCAGGAATGCCACTGCCCTCCTTCGGGGCTGAATTCCTCCCTCCAGGCCGCTGCAGTTGGGGTGCCTGGCAGCCCAGCTGGCTTCTCTCCTGAGATTCCCATGATCCTGAAAATCACTCTGAGCTCTCCTCCCCACCGCTGCCACATCCCTCCGAGTCAGGGGCTGAAGGCTCTTGAAAGATCAGCTCTGCTGCCCAGCCAAGGAGCAGCAGGCTGGAAACTCGTGGAATTGCACATGACTTTTTGGGATTTTATAAACGCAGATGCAAACAAATTGACTTCATCCTTCAAATAAACCAATCCCGGGCACGTGGTAGGTAAAGGGTCTGTGTGCTTTCCTCCAGCAAGAGCAAAGAGCTGCCGTGCTCTGTTGGCATTGTCCCACCTCCTTCCCTCGGGAGAAGCCCATCTGTTTCCCAGCAGGAGCAGGAGGGCCTTTTATCCCAGTTTTTAAGCTCCCTGAGCTCCCCATTGTCCCCGTTGTCCCTGTCTTTGACGAATTCCTGASTCATCCCGGTTCCATTGGTGATGTCACCGCAGGCAGGCAGCGGGATGTGAGTGCTCTGTGGGCACAGCACTCCCACACTTCCCTGTGTGCATCCCTGGGCATTCCAGCGGCTCCCTTTGGGCAGGAGGGTGTGGGCACAGGACCCTGGAGACTTCCCAGCTCCCTGAGGGCACACAGGGAAGGTCTGTGACCCTTTACCAGCTGCTGCTTTGGCTTCTCAAGGCTCAGGYGTGGTCCAGCAGCAGCATCTCCATCCCAGAGAGGGCTGTGCATGGCAGGGAACGGGAAACAGGAATTTTTGTCTGTCACCTGTTTACAAACCTCTTGTTTCTCACCAAATAATTGCACAGATCCTTGGATTTGCCTCCTAAACTGCTCTTGCACAGCTGAGAGGAAAAGATTGAGRGGATCACAGCAATTCCAGCACGATGTCCCCGTGAGGGTGGCTTGGACGCTCAGCTCAGCCTCAGGTAGGTCGGGAGCTGTCCCCAAGAGCTGATGGCTTTGTCCCACAAAAACAGGAGGTGACCGAGGTGAGGGAACTCTCATCCCTGTCATTTGAGAGGAACTCACTCCTCTCGTTTCCACCACATCTGAAATATCTTCCCGAGAGCCTGGCTGGGGTTAAAGGGCCGTGGGGGATTTTGCAGGCACAGGGAGGTGTGGGACAGATCCAGTGTCTGGGCAGCATATCCCAGACTTTTCATCTGGAAAAAAGCCTCGTCCCTGTCCAGATTTAGAGTTCCAGGGTGACCGGAGCTGATAGACCCTTTTCTAGGGAGGTCTGCATTCCCTTTCCCTGGAAATCTCGGCTCATTCCTATGGCATGAGTTAAGGCCGCTGCCGAGTTCAAGTGGGTGCAGTTTTAAAAGGGAAAATCCTGCCTGAAGTCCAAAATAAATAATAATGAATATAGCCATATGAAAAGGCAGTATAAGGCTCTAAATAAGCTAAACTCAAATAAACAGCACCCCCATCCCTCACCTGCTGGCAGCTCGAGTCCAGCACTCCCAGCCAGGGGTGTGGAGGGATAACAGGTAAAGCAGCTCGGAGTGGCTGCATCCCGCTGGGATCTGGTGCCAAGAGCAACAACCTCGTCCCTCAGGCCAGGAGTGGGACCAGGAGGTCACGGCTCTGGCTCCATCCCTGTTGGCTCCAGCCGAGTCCCCSACGCTTTCCTCTCCCCCAGAGATTGAAAACTCATCAATTATTCCATCCTCACAGTCTGTGTTGGTGTTGGGGTTATAAATGGAGGCAGCAGCTTTTGTGGGAGATGTGGGAGACCCCAGTTCACAGGGATTTCACCRCGGGGGGAGGAATTCCGGCGTCTGGGCCAGCCCTGAGAGACCCAGCCCTCGGCTCTTTGATGCTCCTCTGAGGATAAAACCTTCCCAAATTTGTGCAGGGCCTGGAGCTGGGGAGGCTCAAGACCCTGTCAGTGAGGGGAGGGCAAGGAACAAAATATTCCCGACTGGAGCCCTCTGGGACACCCCATCAGAACGGGGCAGGAGCTTGGTTATGAGCCCTGCAACAACCACGGGGGGAACAGCTCCGGAGGGCAGGAGGGCTCTGTGATCCATGCCACGTGCCCCTGGGTATCCCCTTCACAGGAAATGTTCCTCTAATCCCCAGATTCCTGCTCCTGGGCCACCAGTCACTGACTTCAGAGCTGGGATGGACGCACAGCCAGGGAGCTGGGAGAGCCACGGGGCAGGAAAAGGCCCGGAGGGCACCTCTGCCATCCTTTGTGCAGCAGAGGGACAGGGAAAACCCTGGGGCTGTCTCTCCTAGGCAGGAGCTTCCCTGCGTGTTCTGGACTTTCCTGGTTCTCTCAGTCACTTTTTCACATTTTAATTCCCCGATGTCAGCAGATCTGTGCCTGCCTGCACCCCAACCAGCAAACCACACCTTTGCATCGGCTCCCTGCTCCTCCCTTCCTTCAGGAGAMCCAAAAAGGGCAGCCGGGTACCCTAAAGGGCCTTTCTGGGAAGAAGACCCAAGATTTAAGGAAATGARGACTCCACCCAAGGGCGAGCGTTTGTTTTGTTCATGTAGAGCCCCAGGGATGTGAATGCTGTAATTTACTCTAAAACCTGTTAATGGAATAGAAAAACAAAGAGAAAATAAATTTAATGGCTGCTGAATTTCACCTAATTCCAAGAGAGGAGCACCTCTTTCCTTATTGTTTGGGAAGGAGTTTCTCCCTCCTGGTTCGTTTTCCTGCCCACTGGGATGGGGCATGGGGGGAATGTGAGCTCACAGAGAGAGAATCGTGGGGATAAATGTTCCCATGGATGCAGGCAGGGGAAAAGCTGGAATGAGAGGGAAGAAACAATGTGAAAATAGAGGGAATTTTTGCCATATGGACAAGCCAGGTTTGTCTAATAATTAATTTGTCAGTGCCCAGTCAGCACTCATAATTAATTACAAGACATTCAAGCTTCTGTTTGCCTGGCCCAGAGCTCGTGTTCTTGGTATTCCATGGGGATGAACCTTGTGTTCTCTCTGCCCTGGTAAAGGTTATTCCTACGGGATCCYGTTACAGCTTCCTGTCAGGCAGCAGGAAAAGGTGGCTTTCCAGCCAGTCTCCAAGGGAGATCCACAAAATCCCACACCACGGTGGAGCTTATTATTCAGAGTAATTCCGAGCGGGCCTTTGAGCCTCCTCTTGGATTTCCATGCTGCACTCCATCTCCAAGGCATGGGATACACTGCCCGGAGGAAGGATTGGGACATCAGCTGGCAAAGCTCCTAGCACTGGATTGTCTTCATATCTGACCATGTAGGGAATGAAGGTCAAGAGTCCTCGAGCGTTTCAATAAGAAAACAACACGAAATCTATATCCTGCATCCAGGGGAGCTTTGCATCTGGGAGCGCCGGGAAGAGCTCGGGGCTGTCATTGCTCCCTGCATTTTAAATCCTACAATATATCAGGAGTTGTGACTCGGAGAACTCCTGGAAATGCTAACTGGGCTCCGAGCTTACAGGTGATGAGGGAAAGTGTGCATTGAAAAACGTGTGGAAAGGACCTTTCGGATGTGTCCCTGCTTTTCCTAAGGAGACAAAGCACTCCATGGGAAAGAAAAACAAATCTCAGTTATGACAGGGGTGATATCACTTCTTGTTTGCCACAAGAACAGCAGAACTGAATGGGTTTGTAAGGGTCAGAGTGAATATTTTTTATGGTAAATCCATAAAAACGGGGTACTTCTTTAGACACCAACCAGAGGAAGGTTAAACTGCAGCACTAAGATAAATCTGTTTGATATGGCAAGAACAGGTTTGCTTTCTATATAAAGGCAAGATTAAGAAGCATTTACTGATGCCTCGTTATGATAAGACTGAGAAATAGATAAAGATTGYTAGTGCTGACCTCCTCTGCCCAAAGCCCTGAAAAAAACCACAGAAAAAAGACTTCTCCTCCTGTTTCAGGTGCGCAGAGCACACGGAAAAAGTTTCCATGCTGTCCATGGAGGTAAAAGTTTGGTCACCTCTATCAAAGCCTCCTTGACATCCTTCTTTATGTTCCTCCTTTCTGCTGGGAGGGGTTTTCTGGAATTCTCCTCTTTTTTTTCAACCGAAGGCAGATTAGAAGAATAAGAGGACAAGACTTGGTAACTCTTCAGATGATAAGAGAATAAATTCGAGTGTCAGTTCAGTGTCAAGGACCTTTACCCATCACATTCCTGCTTTTCCAGCCTAAGGAAAGAACAGGGATCAGGGTTATTAAAGCTGAAACCACGACCAAGGAGCTTCTAGAGGTTTCCTCCTCTCTCCTTTGGCCATGCCATCTGGGAATACGACTGGAATGATGCACTCCTCGTGCAGGGTGGGTGTTCCACTGATGTGGCAGGAGCTCATCCCTGCTTCGTTCCCCTTTTCCACGTCTCCTCCGCTGCGAACATTTGAAATTCATCTGGAGACGCTTGGAACGTGCGGAAAACCCTGGGATTCGTACAGCACGCTTGGCCAAGACCCTGGACAGCGCGAGCCTCATCCCAGGATTCTTTGTGAGCTTCCCAGCCTGGTGCAGAAAGGCTGGAGATTCTTTCTGACGTGAGCAGAGCCTCTGGCCGGGAGGAAGAAAACCGAAGGGAATTTCTGGCACGATCCAGAGAGATGCAGAATTTCGTGCTGACCTCTCCCGGCTCCAGCTCTTTCCTTGGCGCCAGGTTAAACGTTGGACACGTGGATTTGGATTTCTATCATCCTACAGGACTTGGAAGACCAAAGGCCTCTCAAGGTCCTGGTCCTTGCTGCTCCCTGCAGAAGCAGAGGAATGGTATCAATATRATATTTTTTAATCCAAGAGAAGAGGAAATATGGAAAGATTATGCCCAGGGAAATGTGGGAAATCAGTATCAGAGCTACTATTCCTCGTGGAATCACGGGGGAGGTTGGAAGTGAGTGGTGGGAATGACCCCATCCAGYGTTCTGCAGGAGCCCTTGGGAAGCTGTCACCCCTCCAGCTTCCCTGTGCCTSCTTTCACAAACCCCTTGCTGAAACGTGGGTTCCTGCCTCCATCCCTGCTCCATTTATCAGAGCACCAAGGGTGTTTCCTGCTGAAAAAACATGGAATTCCACCAAAACCAGAGCTCAGTGCCGCACAGGGATGCAACTCCAAAGCTTTATCCACGTGTTTTGTACACACACTTTGACTTGTTCGGACGGGGACCGCTAAATTGTCTCAAAAAGTCCTTAAGGTTCTCCCAGATCTCCAGAGGGTCAGAAATGTGCATCAGACCTGGTCTCGAAGAAGGAAACATCACAGAGGGACCCGAGAAAGTTTGCAAAACTTTGGCATATGAGGCTTGGAACACCCTAACCCTCATCCATGGGGTGAGATCTGTTCTACAAGCGGTTCYTGTCGGCAGGACCTTCTCTAGGGAGCTTTTCCCGATGGGAGCCATCACAGTTTGTACCMAGGAGAGCCAAAGCTCCGGCCCTGGAATGTCCCAGGAGGGATCTGCAGCTCCAGGCAGATCCAGAGAGGCTCTGACACCTCCCTGGGCCCCGGCCCAGCCTTATCAGCCTCTTCCCCCTGATGACTCAAAGGAAATACCAGGGGGCTTTGAAGCTCTGAACCAGGCAGGGAAGCGCTGCCAGCTCGGCACGGCTCCAATCCCAGCAGGAAAAGAGCAGGAGAGCAGCTCCGTGCCCAGGGAAAYGCTTTTCCAGGCGTTATCCCGTGCGTTTGGGGTTGTTTGCTGCTGTCGGAGCAGGACAGTGGGATCTGGCCGCGTTTTCCGGGATTCCAGGCTTTGCCACAGCCTCCTGACGTCAGGAATCTGTCGTGAAACGATTCAATTCCACAGGGAAGCCTCCAGCCATCCATCATCACGGCCTCCTGCCTTATCAACACGGCGTCCAGGTGGGAAAACTGGATCAGGGGGATGGTGGGGAGTGGATTGCTCAAGAGTGGTGTCACTGCTGGGAACAGCACCAGAACATTTCATTGCCACGTTCCCGCTTGTGTGTCCGTGGACGAAGCACTTCGGAAAAGTCAGGGAGAAATTCCTTCACATCTTTAAAGCAGAAACTTCTGGAGACCAAGTAAAGCAGTGTTGAAGCAGAATTTTTAAAATATTTTTAAATTTCAAACGGGTTGGGCAATATCCAGTGGGTTTTGGCATTGGAAGGGGAACGAGCAGAAAGCCCATGCAAATAAAATTCATCCTGGCAGAGCTTTTTGGGTTAGATCCGATTTGAAACTCGTTAATTGGAATCAGAATATGCCATTTGTGCCTGTTGGCATGAAATGGTGCCAGGGCAGTGTCAGCGTGTGTGTGCTGTCAGCGGTGGGTGACACACTCGTGTTCACATTCGTGGCTGTACCTGGACACCAGAAATGTCTGGATTCACAGCCCAAACCTGCAAATTCCAACCATTTCCTCGGTGTTTTCCCACTATCCGTAAGCTCGGCATCGCCAGCGCTGGAACCCCCCGGAAGTGGAGGCCTGGAATGGTCCCGCTGCTCCCTTCCCCCATCCCGAGCCTTCAGCCCCTCTGTCCATCCCCAGCTCGCTCCGTGCAGCTGCCCTGCTCCGGCAGCACAGCTCCCATGGATCTCCCATCCATCCCTGCCTTGGAATTCCTGCTGGATCTCACATGGAGTGGCTGAACTGCCAGTGACCCCCACGGCTCCAGGGGCAGCTCTGGGAAGGCCAAACCGGTTTTTCCCACGTGGAGCAGGATGCTGCTCCCACCATTGCGAGCCCTGAAGTCCTCATGTCCCCTGCCCTGCTCCCACTGCGAGCTCCTGCCTTTCCCAGAAGCCCAGGGACGGTGCAGGGYGCTCACACAGGACAGGGATGGGCTGTTTGGAGCCACCAGCACCCCAAAGGGCCCCTGGGGATGTGCCATTCAGCTGGCACCCCACAGGCTTCCCACAGCAGAAGGGCTGAGCACCAATTTTCCATGGATGTGTAGAGCAGGAGAGAGCTCATGCTTGGATGCAATGCTGGATTGTTTTTTGCTTCTCTCCGAGTTGGCTTCCCTTTTTTCAGAGATCTCCCAAGGGATTTGTACAGAGTGTCTCCCTTATCCTGCCCAGACCCTTTGCCAGGAAGATCCAAAGACAACACTGCCGAGAGAGAGGTCTCAGCTTCTCTGTCAGGATGAAAGAATGGGATTTTTAATTCCTGCTGAGCAGCTTTGACACCAGCAGAAGCCAATCCTTGGCTGGAGACACACAGGAGGGCAAATCCCAGAGGATTTTGTGCTCCCTGCCCTGCTCAGCAGTGGGAGGGTGGCAGGGGCACAGACCCACAAGCTGCTCCTGCAGCCTCCTCATGCTCCTCTTGATCTTCTCCATCCCTGAGGTGAAACCTGCCAGCCCTTGGAGCAGGAACACAGGAGTTCTGGAAAAATGTGAGGAAAACTCTGCTGGAGCTCAGCATTAGTGGGTAACACAGTTGGAGCTGGGCAAGGCACTGGAGCTTTGAGGAGCTCCTCACTCGCAGAAATGGATTTTTCATCCTTGAGGTCTCCCCTGCTTCCCCAGTGCCTGGTGTCCCCTCGTCCCCAACACAAGGCCTGGCCCCAAAACAACCCCCCAGGCTCTGCCTGCTCCAACAGCCCCTGTATGGTCCCACTGAGGGCTCAGTGTTCTCCTGTTGGACACGGAACATCTCCCAGGAAAACACAAGGACTGCTCGGGGCAAAAGCGCAGCCTGATCTGTGTCCTGCCCCCAGCCAAGGGTGAGCAGGGAGAGAGGAAGAGCAGGGAGAGAGGAAGAGCAGCAGAACAAATCTGGCACGAATCCTCCCTCAGAGGCACTCCCAGCCCTGGCACTCGGAAGCTCAAGGACTTCCCGAGCCAGAGGTTCCATCCAAACCACGGACAGGAGCACAGGGACACACCAGGAAGGATAAGAGCTAGAAAAATTCACTTTAAATGTGAGATAATCGCAGAGCAGAACTCTCTGCTCTCAGAGGAAACAAAGGCCAGGCTGGACAATCCCAGCTCTCCCAGCCTTTCCTCACCTCACAGCAGAGCTGCTCCATCCCTCTGGTCATCCTGGTGGACTCAGGAAGCCACAGCAGAGGATTTCATCGGAGCACGAGCAGCTCACAAATGACATTTTCATCATCAGCCATGAAGTTCTGCACGGGCCATGTTGGCATAGCTAGACCCCTCTCAACCCAGAGACTAAAATAAAATGAAATAAAATGAAACGAAATGAAATGAAATGAAATAAAATAAAATAAAATAAAATAAAATAAAATAAAATAAAATAAAATAAAATAAAATAAATAAAATAAAATAAAATATAACTGGCATTGCCAACACTGAACCAAGCTAGAAATTGCAGACACGTGGTTGTTGCAGTGCCCTGAGTGCCAGTGTGGACAGCAAATCCACATTTCCCCACTGTTCACTGACATCCTGCCCCTGCTGTGCGTTCCATGAGGTATTTACAGAGTCCATCAGTACCAAAATTCACCTCCAAAACKGCATCCCTAAAGGATCAGGCTGCTCCAGCAGCCCTGGAGCTGCAGAGTGAAGGGCATGGGCCATGTCAGCACCTCCCTGTCAGCAGCACCACCTCGTTTTCAGCTTCCAGTGCTGAATGAGCTGGAAAAAACTCTCTCACGAGGCTCTTTGYTCCCGGGGCAGACTCCTGTTTTTATTAGAACATCTTGGACCGAATCTCGTCTCAGCTGCATTGATAAAAATCCGGTTGTGCTACCAGAGACAACTGAAGCATTTCACACACATCCTGGTGTGGCTGAGGGCAGGGACTGTCCCCGTGCTCGCAGGGGACTCCCAGGGAATGGATAAACAGCATCTGGGAGCACAGGAATGCAGGGTTTGGAGAAAGCACTGTGGGCAAGGATCACATGTCGAGCCTTTCATATGAACAGATGAGGACAAGGTTGGGTAGAGCTGCTCCAGGTCGTGTTTGTGTTTCTCTCGCTCCTGAAACTCAGTGCTTGGCTGGGGAACCAGGAGAGAAAACCGGAGGGGATTCCAAGCCCAAAATAACTGAGCAGCCACATATCCGAGCTCTGGACGGAGTCCAGGGTTGGTAAAGAAGGTTCATCACTGTAAATCCAACTCATTTTTAGAGAAGGAATAGAGCTGCAGGTCTATGTGTGTCCCAGCACAAAGCCATAGGATGAGTGTTGCCATCGCCACTTTTATCTTCTCCTGAGGGAAACCAGGTGAAAACTGAGGAACAAACCAGAGCTCCACGCGGGCTGAGCCTGCCCCTGAACGTCACTGCAAGTTCAGGGAGGCTGGAACACTCAGGAATTCAGACACCTGCAGCCCACATGGAATTTTGACCCTAGTCTCTGGAGCAGGGGATCAGGAGCAGGGGATCAGGAGCAGGGGATCAGGAACAAGGGATCGGGAGCAGGGGATCAGGAGCAGGGACACCCCGAGCTGTTCTGCTGGGTCCTGGAACGGTGGCACAGCTGGGCCATGGTGAGTGACACCTTCCCAAGGGACTGGCACGCACCAAAAGGAACTTCTGGGTAAGGCCAAGCTAAATGAGACCACAGTTTCACGGACTAAGTGCATTTGTAGGATGCTTGATCAGCTCAGAGACCCTATAACCTCCCACTGCACATCCCGGGACCRTCACAAATCCATGCTGCCAACTTCAGTTTGAGAATTCCCAGCCCATTTTCCAGCTGCTCCGGCACTGGTGCCCACAGCAGACCTGGCCATCAGTCCCCCGAGGATTCCAGTGAGCCCTTTCCAGGAATGGTGTTCCCAGCACGGCTACAGTACCAGGAAAGCTGCAGCTGGGGGAGAAAGGAGGGAAGGAGGAGTTTGGAAAGACCACAGTGTTTCAGAGAGAGGAGGAGTAGGAGTTTGGAATGACCACAGTGTTTCAGAGAGAGGAGGAGTGAGGATTTCTGAGGTGAGGCTGAAGATGGGTCTGTGTGGAGCCCAGCTCTGTGCAGGGAGGCACCTGCAGCAATTCTGGGATGTTCCTGCACTGGGATGTTCCTGAGAAATATGGGTTCCAAGCTCCAGCTGGGGTGGGAACAGAAGCAAAGCTTCACTGAGGTCCCAAATCAGTGGTGTTCAAAGCCAGCACTGCCCCACAGCCTTGGCCACGGTCAAGGAATTCCTCATCCTGCAGGGAGCTGCTGCAGGACACACGGCCCTGCCCTCCAGACCCCTTACACTGATGGATCAAAGATACAATTCTACCTCTGTACCACTGGATTTGGGACGAGAGGGAGGAGCAGGGCACAGCTCATCCATCACCTGGGAGSCCTGTCTGGAATTGCCATTCCCGTGACACCAGCACAGGGATGGGGCTCTCCCCGAGGCACCAGCAYGGTGATTCCCAAGGGGAACCCCGAGCAATTCACTGTTTTAGGCAGCAGATCCCGTTGGAAGACCAGCTGGACGGACAGCCTGCTTCCTGCAGGGCTGTTTGCCCTGGAGAGGGCTGGGGGTTCATTCCGGGCTATCCAGGTGGGACACACGACACATTCCGAGGGGACAGAGAGTTCAAGGCCGCCTCAGCATAACAACCTGTGCTTTAGCCAGGGCTCAGCCCTTTGGGGGGCTCAGCAGCCACRGCAGGGACCAGCCCTGCCCTGCTGGAGGGTGGCACAGGCACAGGCACAGACACAGAGGTGGGCACTGCTTTATTTTCCACTCATGTGAATTATTTTCCCCTGAAGCCTTTGTAGCCTCTCATCCCTGCCACTGCAGGAAGGGCTGGCATTGTCCCYCCCTCCCAGTCCTGCTCCTTCGGTGTCACTTCTCTCATTTGCAGCCTGGGAGATCTCTGACTCATCTACACCCCCAGCTTAGGCCTTTTCTGGTCAAAACCAGATCGAAATTTTMCAACCTGACACCACAAATCAGCGAAATCAGCAACAAATGTAAACTCTGAGGTTGCAAGGAAGTTGCCCTGCACTAAAAACGAGAATAAGAACAGAAAAGCAGCTTGAGGAACCACAGCTGAAGGTCAGGGGAAGGTTCACATCCACCATGGAGTCAGTGATTTTTTTCTGGCTCTCTCCTGCCTGATTGGACACCTTTAACCCTTCCAAAGGAGTTGTGCAGCTCCCGAGTGAGTCAACAGCATCAAATCTGGGAAAAACAGCCAGAATTTGAGTCATATTAATTGCCTCTTTCTGTGGCACGCGGTGAACGGAGCAGAGTTCACCGGAGCGTGGTGGGAATTGCCTCCGGATCGTTGTCCAAGCCCCGTGCCTGGGCTCACACACCTTCCCCCGGGAGCCTCTCTCATGACTGGTTTGTGTTTCCACTTCCCAGCGTTGGGAAATCCGTGGTGTCGTGTAAATCAGCCCTGCAGTGACACCTCGGAGTGTGACACCCCTCAGTTCACCTCTACCGCTGCTCCCGAGGCACCACGGGAATTCAAACTTCCCACGGACAGGCGGATCCGGGAGGCTGGGGAGGAATTGCCGCTCAGGGAAAGCTTCCTGCTCCAACATTTCTAAATAAGATAAAAAAATCTTTCAGAATCACAGAATATTGAGGTTGGGAAAACCCTCCAAGGCCACCGAGTCCCTGTCCCCAGTCCCCACCTTGTCACCAGYGCAGAGCACCGAGTGCCACATCCAGGAATTCCTTGGACACAAAGAAGCTCTGATGTGTGAGGCTGCACAGCAAGGAAAGCAAGGACCAGGATGGGCTGAGTTTGCAGGGAATTTTCCTGCCAGTGTGGTCTGAGACAGTGGGAACTCTTGGCRAGCGTCAGGAGCCATCCCAGACTTGCAGAGCATCCTATGTGCATCAGGGATGGAAGGAAAAATCTGGGAAGTGCTGTTTATCTCCTGATATCAAACCCCAGATCAACACAAACTCCCTGTGCTGGGCTGCCTTTGTTTATGTCCAGTTTTGTAATTCCCTTCCCCTGGAGCTCAGGATTTCACAAGTTTTGTTCCGATTCCATCTCTTTTCCTATTCCCAAGGCACAGGAGCTGCAGCACAGAGGGCACTGGGAAAGGAATGTGGAGGTCGCCTCTATCAGAGCTGGAAAACACCAGACCACCCATCCCAGCCAGGCAGCAGCTTCCCAGCCAGGCAATTCCAGGGATCAAGTTGGCACTGGCCACAGGAGTAAATGAATCAGAAGATGGATGTGCCTTCCAAAGATAAAATCAGGATTTGAGGTTGTTTGGCTTTTTGTGGGCTTGGAGAGAGGGAAGAGTTCAAGGCAAACACATCCAATCGGTGTTGGAGATCTTTCCACGGCTGTTTGATGGAACCAAAGGTCTGGGTCTGACCGGGACCTTCAAGGAATGAAGGATTCCTGTGGGGAAGGAGGAGTGGGGATTGAGCTGTGTTTTATGGACTTCGCCGTCATTTCTGTTTTCCAAACAACTGTGCCCAGAGCGGAGGCTCCGAGGGAAGCAGCCCAGGCCTGGCCTGGTGCCAGGTCCATGGCGGGCTTGGAGTGTTTGACCCAGGGTTGAACAGCTCAGGAAATCTCATTTCCATTCCTCTTACGAGCTTGTTCCACAGCCCCGAGCTGCTCCCACTTAGGAATTATTTCCTGACATTCATCTTACACTTTCCTTGGATTAGTCATTCCTTTTCTCTTAACTCTCCCTAATTGCTTTCCTTTCCTTGCTGGAGTGTGTCCCCTCCCTCTGTTTGCCGTGTCCCGTTAGTCACTGCTTGGTTTGTGCCGCTGCCATGTCCCCTCRTGTGTCAACAGCTCCAGGCTTCCCATTTATTCCCATTTGCTTCCAATTATTGTGTTTCTCTGCCTTTCTTCTCACTGGTGTCTATGAGGAACCATCCAGTGCCTGAGAGGGCACCCAGAGAGCTGGAGAGGGGCTTGGGACGAGGGATGGAGTGACAGGACAAGGGAATGGCTTCAAACTGACAGAGAGGAGGTTTGGGTGGGATATTGGGAAGGAATTCCTCCCTGKGAGGGTGGGGAGGCCCTGGCACAGGTTGCCCAGAGAAGCTGTGGCTGCCCCTGGATCCCTGGAAGTGTCCAAGGCCAGGCTGGATGTATCCTGGAACAACCTGGGGCAGTGGAAGGTGTCCCTGCCCATGGCAGGGGGTGGAACTGGATGATCTTTTTAAGGTCTTTTCCAACCCAAACCCTTCTTTGCCTGTGTAATTCTAGGGGAAAAAAACAATTAAAATTGAGGCTGACAGGGAGAACAAAGCCTGGTGCTGCCTGCAGCACCCACTCACCGAGGGCTGCTGTTCCCWGAGCGATGGAAGATGAGGGCACAGCCTGGAACAATGAAAAGCCCTCCTGGGCAGGTGAGATACRTCTTTAACCAGGCTGAAAATGATCCAAACCTCAGCCACATGGCATGTCCAGGAGCAAGCAGAGAGAGACCTCATGGGTGCAGGGAGAAATAAAGCATCTCATAAATCACCATCCAGCATCCTCYGCCATTGGCATAAGAGAACAGACAGCAGACTTTTCATCCCTCTGGTCTTTCCTTATATAATCCAGCTGAAAAAAGCCATTCCCCTGCTCCTGTTGGCTCATTGGACAGACTCCTCTTGAGAGGAAAAGTTGGGCAGGCACCCACGAAAGGCCTGGAGGAGGAATTCCAGGGCAGCGAGAAAAATTRCAGCTCAGCACCCTCAGCTCTGCTCTGTCTCTTATCCCTCTGTCAGCACAGGCTCAGTGACACCCAGAACTGGCACTTCCCAGAGCSACAAGGAATAATTTAGTTTGGAAAAGGCCTCCAAGGTCATCGAGTCCAAGCTGTGCCCCATCCCCACCTTATCCCCAGCCCAGAGCACTGAGTGCCACATCMAGGAATTCCTTGGACACCTCCAGGGATGGGCACTCCAAACCTCCCTGGGCAGCCCCTGCCAGTGCCTGACCACCCTTTCCATGCAGAAATTCCTCCTGATGTCCAACCTGACCCTCCCCTGGCACAGCCTGAGGCTGTTTGCTCTCATCCTGTCCCTGTTCCCTGGGATAAAATCCCAAGTTCCCCCTGGCTGCCCCCTCCTGTCAGGGAGTTGTGCAGAGCCAGAAGGTCCCTCCTTTTCTCCAGGCTGTTGTGCTCTCCCCCAGCCTTGGAGAAAGACACCACAGCTGCTTCCAAGGCCATTTCCATGCCCCACTTTTGGTAAAAAATCGAGCATTGATGCAAGCCAGGGGCGTTCCAGGTGCCTGGGGCTGGCACCTCGGCTGGACAATTCTGCTTCCAGCCTTTGGCACAGCAGCGCAGGGAGATGGAATGTGCTGGTTTCCAAAGGGATGCTGGTGCTGCCTGGCTGAGTCACTCCCCGCTGCTTCCCACAGGTCCCATTCCCAGAAGCAGCTCCGGGATGCCCTGGAGTCACTTGCTGGAGCTGATCTCAGCTAATCCCCGATCCCAGCTCCACCCAGATACCAGTGCAAGCCTTTTCYCCTGCGCTCACACCGCGGGCTGGTTTCTGCCAGGCTGGATTCCCCTTGGAGACTCCTTGCTCTTGCTTTTGAGAAGTGAGGACTTCGGAATATAAGGATGTCGCTCCGAAAGCTGGCAAAGAGATGGCACTGCTGGGGGGGATTTGCATAAATATGGATCCAGTGCCAGCCCAGGCACCAGGCACACCCAGCCTCTCTTTGGGGGACATATTCCCATCAGGAAAATCACCTCTATTCACCCTCCTCCACCAAAGCTGCAGGAGGACAGAGGTGTGAGACAGAGGTAGGAAGCACATGGACAAACAAATTCCTTGGCTGTTGCTCATATTCTGCTCATTTGGGTTTTATGAACACAAAAGTCGCCTCTGGAGAGTGTGAAAGAGGGAGTGTCCCCGCCAGAGGAGCTGTGCTGAGGAGTGTTCTCACATCCACTCACTGCTCTGAGTCACGAGCTCTCCGAGCAGGAGCTGTGCYGATTTTGGGGGTGATCCAGGGATTGCCACCTCCCCTGGAGAAGCTGCACCCCAAACCGGGAGTTTTGGAGCCCACATCCCCATCCCGCTCCGGGTGCTGCCTCGGGCGAGGGTGGTCAGGGGAGGCTGGGCTTCCACCACCCTCACAGCCCTCCTTTGGACGCTATACCTTGATATAAATTTATTTTGTGATGCCCAAAGCTGCGCAGGGCAGGAGGCAGAGCCAGCCCCACCCTGCCTGAGCTGTCACAGCTCTTGGGGACACAACCCCAACCGCAGGTGATGAACCAAAAGAGGAGGCTCCATCAGCCCCACAGCCCCAGATCACACAGGGATGCACAGGGAGCTGGGAGCAGCCGCATCTTCCACCGCTCCCACAGCCCCGAGGGATGGCTCCGGAGCCCCAGGGCGCGCGGACAAGTCCCAGCAYCCCAACAAGTCGCTGCTCATCCGTCGGGCGTTGAGAGCCCCTGGGAAAGTTCCTGTGACAAAAAGCATCGGCTTCACCTCTGCTGGGCTGCTCTGCTGCTGGATTCATGGAATCCCACAGTCCCRGGATGAGGAAAGGTCCTTAAAAATCAGCTCCTTCCAGCCCCCCTCACGGGCACCTCCCACTGGAGCAGGTTGCTCCAAGCCCTGCCTTGAAACCCTGCAGGCGGCGGTTCCTGGGTGCTGCTCTGTGGGCACACATTTTAATAAAATTAATAATTTACGCCACCATTTATAAATTTTCATAGCAGTTTCCATGYGAGCCCCCCTGACACTCCTGGGAATAGTCAGCAGTTTAATTTTACTCATTTGTGAGTCAGGCTTTTTATTTTTTTTAATATTTAACAMACTCCGGGCTCCCAATTTCTCTGTCAACAAACTCCTTYTGCAAGGGCAGTTCTTCGACTGTTCCCCTCCAAACTCCTTCCCTGGGATCAGCTCCAGTGATGCCATGGGTTAGCTGGGAGGTGGCATTTCCTGGGATGCACCAGCAGCTTGRGAGCTCCCAGCTTGGAATTTGAACGGGTTTGGATGCTCAATGTGACTCCATCACCTCCCGAAAAGTGATGTGGAAAACAAAGTGTCCCCTAGGCCAGCTTTGGACTCAACTCCCTGAGATGCTTTTGGAGACTCAGCTCCGAGTGTTCCTCCTCTCTCCTCATTTCCCAGGTGCTCCATTTGCAGCGCTGACAGGTTTGGAGCAGAACGAGAATAATTCAGCTTTTCCCTCCCCGTTCCAGCCCTGGCTCCTGGCCACCGACAGCGAGGCACGGCCCGGGCGTGGCGCGGAGCTTTGAAGTCCCGAATGAATCCCAAGGATTTGTTTTGTTTCCTTTCGTGCTCCTGGTGGGCTGCCTGGCGTCTTCCTGCGGGGAGAGCRGTGCCCTTCACCCCGCCGGGCTGGAGAGCGGCCCACATTTCCTGGGAACGGGATGGATCCCCCGGCTGGTCTTCAGCCAACTCCCTGAAACCTGCTGAACTTACAGCCTTTGGATGCTGCCRTTCCCAAATCCCTGTCGGTTGTGGCGGCGTCCAAGGGGATTCGGGGTGAGGTTCCCCATTTCTCCCTCTGTGTTCCTCCAGGATATCCCTTCCTTGGCTCTGGATCTTCCATTTTTCTTCTGRTCCTCTGCTCCTTCCCTTCTTTCCYACTATTCCTTATAGTCCTTTTCCTGGAGAATATTCCCTCTGCCTCACCAATATGTTTCCTCTCAAACCCTCTCCCTCCACTTTCCAATCCTTCCCCTGCAGTTCCCACATGGATTATCCTCCCATCAGCCACTGCCAATTTGTGGGGGGGGCGGGGAACCCCCACAAATCCAAACTGGAAATTCCTCTGGATTATTGGGAGGGTTTCTGCCTGTGTCCAAAGGGATTGTGCCTCTCATTCTCCCAGGAAGCGGGATGCTGCACTGGCTCATCCGTTCTCATGCCAGAAGTGCTCCTCTTTGCCTCTCCTGATGATTTGATAGCCAGGCAGCTGGATAACGATCTCTGGGAACATTGGGCTCCTGGGAGAAGTTTGTGTCAATCCAAGGCACTTCCCAAACAAATTATCAGGATGTATTTCCCCCGCTTCACCTCCCTGCAGCTTTTTGGGATATTTGTGGCATAGAGGCCTTAAAAAGCAGCTTTTCTCCTTCTCCAGTGAAAAAATTGTCCTGGCATTGGAATTTGAGGGAAGCAGAGGTCTCCCAAATATTTCTGTTTGTCCCTCCCTGTTTTCCTTTCAAACAAGCCTCTTGCCCTCTCCTCTCTCCAGGCAGGGGCTATATTCCTGGCTCCTGCAGGGATGTCCACACCTCAGGGAAGGTTCTCCAGTTACTGCCCTCTGGAATGAACTCAGCCACGAGAAGGCACAAAAGAACAGGAGTTCTGTGAGGTTTCTTCCTGGGGAAATGGGGAATGGGAATGTTTCATGAGCTGTCCACRCTCTTTAATGCTGCTGGAAATGAGGTTTTGACGTCAGCAAGAGGCAAATGACTGGATCACAATTCCAAGGGCACAAAGCAGCCCAGTCCAGGCACGCACAGGCCGTTTTCCAGTGCATCCCACTGGTGCTATTCCTCATGGCCTGGATTTGCAGCCCTACGTGGGGAATCAGCAGCTCTGCCCAGTTCCTGCCGTAAAATATCCTGGCTTTTTCCTTGCAYAGCTAGTGGATTCCATCCCAATGAAGTGGCAGGGATAAATAGGAAGACATCCCCTGCCTGTTTTCCAGCCTCTCTCCTCCTGTGTGGCTTCACCTCCTCACCAGAGCAACCCCATCCCAGCGCTCCCGCAGCCTCTTCCCAGCAGAGCCTCTCTGCTCTCCCTCTGGAGAAGGGAACCAGGGAGCACCGTGAATTCAGAGCCACCAAGGGCCACCTGGATTGCTCCCAGATCCCATCCCCAGGGAAGAGCAGGGAGTTTGCTTTGGGAGAGCCCAGAGCTCCCTGTCACAGAGCACTTCCCAAAGCCCATCGGAGTCCGTGGAAAAGCTCCTGCTGCTTTGGATAGACTTGGCAGGAGGCTCTATTAGAAGGGATTTCACAGTGAATCCTTAAAATTTCGCTGTGTCTGACTCTCCAGGCAAACTCCACTCCTTTTAAGCTCACACTCCTAAATCCTGTACCTTTGTATTCCTGGGGCAGGAAAAGAAGGGAACACTGAGGATTAGACCATAACATGTGTCCAAAAGCAAGCCCAGGGAGGGGAGCAGGGAAGGAATTATCCTGCTGGAAACGGCTTTGACACCGAGCCTCCAAGCACCTGCACAGCGTTTCCAATCCCAGATCCTTCCTTGTTCTTCCATAAGCTCCAGTTAAATACCCCGACAGGCATTTTATGGCCTCGGGAGTCTCTCCTGACAGTTTTACCTCCTGCAATGAATTAACTTCCTTCAAAACTGTCGGGAACTCAGCAAAAGCCTTGGGAGTGCACTGCTGGTTCCAGGAACTTCCTGAAGAGCCAAGTCCTTGCTGACTCCTGTAAATCCCTCAGGGATGTCAGAGATGCACTCAGACCACAGTCTCACTGCTGATCACCCAAGGCACGAGTGACTTCATTCCTGAGCCTGGGCGTGGCCATTTGGGGTAAATGCATTTGTTCCCTGAATAGTCCATGGATAATCGCTGGGATTTGGGAGGGCTGTTGGACTGACAGGAATAACTTGAACCCACGGAGTGGAAGATGGTGACAAACCGAGCTGCTGCTTTTGAAGAACGTTCTGGAACCAAGGGAGACTCTGCTGAGGCCGGGATGTGATTCCTGGCTGTTTCCACTCGGGATCTGGCAGGCTCCGATGGGTTGGGAGGCTCCCAGGGAAAGCCAGAGCCCCGCAGGGTTTGGCTGGGGCAAGGGGAGCGGMGCTCAGGGATCATCCCTGCCTGAAGGGCTCTCTGCTCGCTCTGGGGTGGCACAGGGGGGCTTTGGTGACACTGTTGCCTCACAAACCCCCCCGTGGGACAGGGCCAGGGGCTGGAAGAAATCCTGGTTTGAGGAAAGAACTGGAAAAGAAAAGCTTTGGATGTTGTTCCTGCTGACAGACTGGGCTCATCTTATGCTGGATTTGCCCAGAGAGGTTTGGAGTGCCCATCCCTGGAGGTGTCCAAGAAGGCCTGGATGTGACACTCTGGGCTGGGGACAAGGTGGGGACTGGGCACAGCTTGGACTTGGTGTCCTTGGAGGGCTTTTCCAGCCCTAATGATTCCAGGATTGTAATTTTCCGTGCCTCAATAAATAGGAATATAAACCAAGAGCAGAGATTTGGGGCAGCTGCTCCCAGTTATCCCAGTGGTGAACTCCAGGGCAGGAGGGGGTCTCAGCACCGGGCACAGCTTGTGCCAAGGAATTCTGCGGGCTGGGAATTTGCATTTTCCCCCCCAGCAATCCTGGGGAGCAGCCGAGCCCTATTTAAAGCCGGCGGAAGCTCTGCTGGCACTGGGCTCTTCCCAGAGCTTCCAAGGAAAGGAAATCCAGAAGGCCAGGAAGGGGAGAAAAAGCCCCATGAAAAGTGAAAGGGCTGTGCCAGGAGCACACAATGAGTCTCAGTGGCTCCTTAGGGATGTTCCTTTCCAGGCAGCTCCCCTTGGTGCCAGGACACCTCTGTTCCGTATCCAGGAAGTGCTGGTTGGAATGCCAGGACTTSGAGCCGTCTGCACTTGCCCAGGAGTTACAAACGAGGCCATGTCCTCATGTCCTGAATAAAGAGCCCTTTTCCASGGGCTTCTCCTGCRCTTGGATATTATCCCYGRGCTGGGTGCTCCAGGACATCCTCCAAAACCCTGCGGCTGCTGCAAGCAGGAGGGGGAACACGGAAACAGCCAAACATCCCTGCAGGAAATCTGTTTCCATCCATCTGTCCTCATCCAGCATGGCCATGACCCACGGTGGTGTCTCTGGGAATGAGAGGAGGAAGATGACACACTGTTCCTTTGGGATTTGCTGCTCCAGCTGCTTCTCCAGGCTCGGATTCCATTCACAAAGCTCTGTTGKGGCACAGCATCCTCTGCTCCTGCCCTGCCTCATCCGTGGGGCAGATCCAGGTCCCTGGCACATCCCCCTGGGACACCTGAGGAGCAATTCCCGTTTGGCAGAGGCCGGAGGGCAGAGCTGCTTCCCAGAACATCCCGGACGGCACCGCCAGCGGGGAGGAAGGGGRTGGACGCTCGGAATCGCCTCAAAAAGGGACAAAACACCACTTTTGGCAGCCAGGGCAACACGGAAATTTGGTTTTTTTAAATATTTGCTGAAGGTTTAGGCTGTGTCATTATGGATTTAATTAAGGGATGAAGCACAAATTGGGGGCCTTGCGGAAAAGTCAATTAACACTYGCTAAAAGGCAGCATTATCCTAAAGACCTTTGGGAAACGACTTTGTTTATCCAATATTAAATACTAACACGTGGGCTATCCATAGGCACTGCCAGCTCAGCATCCTGCAGCCAGCTCCTTTTCCCAAACCCCTCAAGGAGAACTGAATATCCCTTTTTCCCCTTTTCCAGATGGGAATAAGGAAGGAAAGTGAGGGGAAATKACTTGTTTGGTGTTCTCCAATTGCCCTGCCCTAGTTCCCTGTGTCCTGGGAAGAGCCGAGGATAAAAGGCCTGGAATGCAGCATAAAATGAGGCTCAAATCTGCAAGTTCACCCTTTTTTTTGCACCAGGTGAGGTGCAGGTAACAAAACCTCATCTTTGATATCTGTATTCCCACTTGGAATTGTTGGCAGGGAAAATTGTGGGCCCGGTTACATAAATTCTGCAATTAAAAAATTTACAAAGTATTAAACGACCCCAGCTCAGGTGCTTTCAGAGCCTGCAGGGGCAGAGCTCACGTTCCCAGCGTCCTGCCTCGTGCTGCTCTCGGCAGAGGGATGGAAGTGGAGACCTGAAATCGGGAAAATCCGTCACATTTTTTACCACAAAAGCCACGTTCCTGAAAGAAATGCTGGAGGTTTAACAAGGCAGACCCCACATGTGAAAATCCGAGGAGAAACGCTGGATTTCAGGGTTTAACCTCGTGTACCTGAGCAAAGAAGGGGTTTCTCCCCAAATATCCCTTCCCATGGATTCCCGTCAGTCCATAATGATGGAGCTGAGCAGGGCTCAGAGCTCTGGGTGTAACTCAGATTTTTGTCCATGAGAACTCCATAATTTAGGGAGGGGAGAGGGTGTTGGGTGCCTCCACACCTCTCAGCAGGGATTGTTATGTTCCAGGAAAACCCTAGAGAACTTCCCAAGAGCAGCCGAGGTGCCTGCACCCTCCACATGGATTTTCCCCTCAGCAGGAGGGGAGCAGAGTTTGCTCCCAGGCAGGGCCTTTGCTCTGCTGTTCCCTATTTCCATTTATCCATTATTCTGCTTTTCCCACCGAAGCCCCGTTTTGCAGCTCCTCCCAACACCTTCATGGAGAATGGCGGGAAAGGTTGAGCCTTCCTGTTTACGAGCAGAGAAAATTCCTTCCTGGCCAGCCCCTGTTCCACCTCCTGCTCAGTGCAATTAACATTCCTAATTGTTTTTCCAGGCAGAAATGGAAAGACGACGTTTTTCCCCCCGATGAAGACATGAAAAGCAGGATGCAGAATAGGAAAACATGTTTGGAATTCCTGCGCTGCTCCGAGCATGAATCCTCCACCTCTGTGTCCATCACCGKGTGCAGGGTCACTTTGTCCCGCTGTTTCCAGGCTTTTCCCTGATCCTATTCATGGAGCAGAGACAAATAAATGAATTAACAGCTTCTTCCAGGGAAAACGGAGCCGGTGATGCAGCCCCATCCCACAGAACACCTGGCAAAGCTTCTCCCAAGCCAAGAAAAGAGATGCTCATGAAGGAATTTCGTGGCTGGTTGCTTTCCCTTGACTCTCCCTGGGCATCCACAGGAGCCACCATGAGCTTGGCATCTGTTTCCTTGCTCTGCAAAATTCCAGGGGTGTTGGAGAGGGCTGAACATTCCAAACTCAGCGGAGGATGTGCAGCCTCYGTGCCAAATCCTCCTGCAGAGCTCGGCCAAACCATCCCAATCCTGGTCTCCTGCCCCAGCCTCATCCCTGYCGGTGTTTCAGACCCCTCTGCGGAAGAGATGATGATGAACATGCACAAAAATCAATTTGGCAACACTTTCCCGAATTTCCAGTGGTCCCTACCACCAGCAGGCTGCTCCAGGACTCCCCGAAGCCAAGGAAACTTCCCAGAGGGGCCAGGCTGTGCCTGCAGACACCATTTCCATGCCCGACGGGAGCATCATCCCAAGGCAGCTGGCCATGGATGCACCAGAGATTTGGGCTGGACTYCTCCCCTCCAGCACCTCTGCTCCAAAAGGTGCCCCTGGCTCCTTTGGGATCCTTTGGGGTTTTGTTCTGGCGGGCTGGAAGCAGAGCTGGGAGGTGGAAGCACCCAGGGATGTAAGGGCTGGAGCGAGGGTGAGTTGCTCTCTGACACACACAGAGCCCTTATCTCTGAGCCTCGCTGCTTATCACATCCAACGCTTCCAGGGAAAACAGCTTCCAGTGGGAAAGGCGGCTCAGGATCTTTATTTACAGCTCCTCTCTGCCTGTTCCTGGGAGCACCCACCCAGATAAATCCTCATTTATTCCCAGAGAACTGAGCAGAATCTGGATCACACCCTGCTCCAGGCACATCAGCCCTGGGGTATTTTCCTTCCCGCGCGATCCCTGAATTATTCCCAGGAATTCTGCAGCGGGCTCAGCCACCCTTTTCCATTTGCTGAGCAGCTCTCTGCCCATTAAACAACACCTTGTGGCTCACGGGAATTTTTATTCATTTTTCAAACCGATCGAATGCTGAGGAAGGAACAGAAGGAGTTTCGGCCCTGCCCCACCCTCACCCACACTGCAAAATCCCAACTCCAGCCCCTCTGCAGCACGGGCAGCGCTGGATTTCGCCTGCCCAAGCTTGAGGGATGGCCAGGATGGGGCCGTTTCTTCCCAAAAAATGGGGATTTGGAGGAGGTGGGCTGGCTGTTCCCGCTGGGATGGGAGGCAGCAGGAAGGGTGGCTGTGCTGTGTCCCCGCACCACTGCTGGGAACGGGAGCAGCCAKTTTGAAATTCCAGGGCCTTGGCTGGAGGCTCAGCAGCATCCAGGGCTCCTTTCCCCTCCTAGGAAGCTGCTGAACAAAGTCTCTRCCTCCTGTGGGGGATCACATCCAGAATTATGCAACTCGAGAGGAAAAAACATCATTTATGGAGGCGAATTAAGGACTAATTCCCCTAAATTGTGATGTGAAGAGCAGAGTGTACCGAGTCCCACAGATCCCAGAGATAAGCAGCAGCCTATTAAGGTGTCACCACAAAATCTGCACAAACAGAGCTCTTCACATCGGCCATAAAAACAGCTTTAAAATCTCTTTTTTTGGCTGGCAATTAATCTCTCGGGGAGAACAACYGACTTTTAAAATATTTGCTTTGGTTCTCATGGAACAGAAGGGGTTTTAGGCCTGGTTTGGGATGCTCCTGGTGGTGTTCAGCCTCTCCAGCCCCTCTCTGTGAGGTGCCCTGGCCGGGGGATGGGGAGATGTTCACAGCCCTGCCCAGGTCCCTCCCAGCACTGGATATCCCCTGGAAAAGGGCTCAGACTCGGTCCCCAGGACTGAGCCAAAACCCCAATTCACTGTGAGCCAAAGAAACTTCCACCTCTGGAATCACCAAAGATGCCCCTGGCTCAATACGAGTGCCCCAGCCTCTGGTATTTGTACATTTTGAATAAAATGCTGCTTGATTGTCACTAATTAAAGAAATCAGCCAGGCTGCCTTCGTGAAAAAACACTGTTGGGGATGAAATTTTGATTCTCAATTAGTCAGGAAAATACTGGATGTATGGAAATCAAAATGCTGCTGGGGGAAACTTACGCTCCTGGCTGATTGCAGGCATAAAATTAGAGCCTGCTTATTTTTTTTTTTTTTTTGCAGTGGTATCCAAAAATTTCAGCTTGAGAAGACAGATACATTTACAGACAGAAAAGTGCTCCCAGTGACAGGCTGGCAAACTGGTCTGACAGGCTGGGATCGTGCTCTCATCACCCGCGATGCCATTTCCCAGCAGGCTGGCAGCCAGCAGCTCCGCAATGCCAAGAGGAATTAAAAATGTGATTCCCTCCAGTGTCCCGGAACATCCTCCTCGGGATGTGGCTCCTGCCACGGGAACATCTCCCCAAGCTGAGCTAAAGCCAGAGTGAGATTTCCTGGCTGCCTCAACTTCAACGAGTGCTTATGAGCAACTTTTTATATGAACATTACAGTTTTAAATGTCTAAAGGCTGCTGCAACACCTASGATTTGACCAGGGAGGGGTTGGGGGTTATTTGGGAATCAGTTTGTTGGCTTAAAAAAATTTCTAGTGAGTTCCTTACTTCACCTTCTCCATTTCTGATTGATGCTGAACACGCCGGTCCCATCGTGGCCAGGCTCTCCCAAACCTTATAACTCATAATCCGGTGTGTTTGCAGCATTAAACCTGATTTAATACTCCATAAATAAAATAAAATAAAATAAAATAAAATAAAATAAAATAAAATAAAATAAAATAAAATAAAATAAAATAAAATACTGATTTAGTGCTGCTCCTGGTGCCATGTCTTCTCCTGGAATCCCCTCCAAAAGCAGGGAACACCTCAACCAGCATCACCGCTGCCCATAAAACCAGCTGGATGTCGGGAATGCTGGAGGAGGGCTCGGTGATCAGCAGGAATAGGGGCATTAATGGGTGATTTACACCCTGTCCCTCCCGGGGATGGGCTGGGAAGCAGAACACGCGATGGGGACCGAGCCTGGCTGGCAGGAGCCGCAGCCACAGCGGGAAAATCCCATCCCAGGAGGGCAGGGCTCCTGTCCCACCCTGCCTCGCCTCCTGGGCCTCCTCTCCTGGTTAAACTGTTCAGCCTCTTGCCAYCTTCAGCTTCTGGAAACTTCTGCCAAGTTTCCTCAGCGAACCTTTGAGGCAATAATGGCATCGCCAATGTTTTGCTGCTCGGGGTGACACTCCCAGAGGATGAACCGAGAGAGCACGGAGTGTTCCCCCAAAATATCCAGCATTAAACGCTTCACCAGCGGCTTTCCCAAGCTTTTTCCAGCAGTCAGGCRTCCAGCATCCAGGTGTAGAGCATTTTACTGCTGCCTGGAACAGGCAGTGAAAGTTCYGTGAGCAGCACTGCTCCTCCTGGGGCGGGAGGAGCTGCCGGGGCTTTGTGGTCCCTACAAACAAATCTGCCCCTCAAAGCAGAGGTGGATCARCATCTGCCCTCTCCACATGCTCAGATCACCAGGGCTGACCCAGTCTAAGCTCCTGCCTCCTGCCAGTGCTGGGATTTGGATCCCATCCCGCACCTCGTGTGCCTCCATCATTCCTTCAGGTCCTGGTTGGGCACAGGCGCTTCCACCCAGCTTGCCCTGTGGCCTGGCCAAGAGTGGCCTCCGTCAGCAAGGACAGAGGGAGGTGCCAGCTGGCTCCCTCCTGCCCCAAAACATTGACTTTTTGCCTCTCCCCTTCCCAAACTCCTCCYCAGCCCCAGTTTCCAGAGGCAGGCAAGCAGACCTTGCGCTGGGATATCGTCCAGCACAAAGAGGAGATGTTGCTTTCCTTTGCCTGGTTTGTTTAAGATCCAGGAACCAGTCCCACGGCAGGGCTGGGCCCAGCTTGGCCAGCAGGCCCAGTTCCCATCTGCTTATAAATCGTGGGCTGAGCTGGGAGGGCGTTYGTGAAGCTCTGCTGCAAAAATCCATCAGCCCAGGGACGCAATTCCCTGTCCCAGAACCTCCACCCTACCGTGGCCACTCCAGAACCCACAGCTGGTTGTAGGGGATCCCCTGTTGGTCCCACTCTGCTGCTCCAGCACCTTAAATTAAAGAGGCTTTAGCTAAGAGAGAAGCTGGAGGTGCTGCCACATCTACAAAACACTCCCAGAGGTTTTCTTCCAGCCTCCCTGCAGCCTCCTGGGACACCTCCCTGTGGCACCAGCCCTGTGACTGTTCCTGGAAGGAAAAGGGTTACATAAACCCRTGCAGATCCCATAGTAAAGGAAAGATTCTTCCCCTCCAATGCAAGATTGTTCCATAAGAACAGCAGGAATATGGTTCTGACAGTGTGAGGTGCCACACAGGGAGGAGATGGGCAGGAAAGAAGTATTGGGAGTATTCCAAGAAGTATTGGAAAGGTCCTGGCCTTTCCCTGTGTTTGAATCTCTTCCCCTCCCTCTCCCAGGTGAAGCTGCCAGCACCTGTGGCATCCTCACAGRTCTCTGGATGTGCAGCACTCCAGGGAAAGTTATTTTTAGGATCATTTTTCAACAGATGATGGAAACCTTTCTGTCCCTTGCACAAACAGAAAAYGCTTCTGGCCAATGCCCAGACATTTCCAGCTGCTTCTGAACCCTGTCCTCTCCCTGTGGCTCCAGTGTCTCTCGGAGATGGTGACTCCTTCAAAACAGTTGGCAGGGAGAGACGGAATTCCACTGAAAATGGAAGTGTGGGAGAAGTCTCAGGACTCTGCTGGGAAGTGCAAGACACAAAGTGGGAAGGAAGAAGGAAATGCCCTGCAAGGCCGAGAACTGAGAAGGATGAACATTCCCTGCCTGCTCCCTCCTCAAGGAGGATGAAGATGATGAGGGCAGGGCGGATCTCTGCTGCATTCCAGGAACTCCGGGTGGCGTTTCTGGATTGCAGACACCCCGAGCCCTGCGGCAACCGCGGAGCTGCCGGGGGTGGTGCAGGAACACGGTGACATTTGTTCTTTTCCCTTTCCAAAGGGTTTATTTGCAAAGCTTTGGCTTTGGGAGTCCATTTCAGACAAGCTCATTGAGGAATGATGCTGGAGTGTTTATTCCCACCGATAACTYGGAGCGGTTGGCTCCCAGCCCAACCACGCGCCTTTGGGGAATTAATTCCGTGATAATCTTTATCAGTTCGCGGTGGAGGCAGCAATAAACCTCCTGTGTGCATGGATGAAGAACAGGAGTGCGGCTGAGGCGTTAAATCAGCCTCAAAAAGCTGTTTATTGTGTGTATCCTCCCCTGCAGCAWGGCTTACCAGGAAAAAACCTTGTGGAAAGGAGAGCTGGGAACTGGGGATTTCAAGGTCCTGATGTAAAAGCAGGACAGGCAAGGGTTGGGGGTTGAATGTGCACCAGTCAGGGGGCTCGTCCCTGGAAATGAATGGGAGCAGATCCTTGTGGGAGCACACAGGGAGGGAATTCTTCCCTCCTCACACACTGTGGAGTTCTGAGCGGGATCCTAAAGATGGCATAAACGCCCAGGAACAGCCCCTGCAAACAGGCACCGACTCCTGCCACGGTCCAGGGGGGATCTGGTGGGAGGTGGGATCCGAGGTGGAATCCAAGGTGGGATCCAAGGAGAGCAGCCAGAGACACGAGATTTGCAGAAGGAATGAATTGCCCAGGGAGGTTTGGAGTGCCCATCCCTGGAGGTGTCCAGGGAAGGCCTGGATGCGACACTCAGTGCTCTGGGCTGGGGAGAGGGTGGGGGTCGGGAACAGCTTGGACTCCATGATCCTGAATGTCTTTTCCAACCCAAATGATCCTGTGATTCCATGAAAACAGTGCCAGTTGTTCATGTCTTTCAGCTCTGTAAGTTCTGGAGGTTTCTATGTTTCCTCCTTTCCTTTAATTTTCCTAATTGTTGAGTGTTTCTGAACTGCAGAACACAGCTCCTGGCAGGAGAAAGAAAAACCAACRTTCCAACCTCACCACAGCGGTGCAGCAAATCCCACCCCAAGGGACCAGCAGCTCCTGCTGCCAAAAATCCCTGGAAAAGCACCTGCTTCGGTTCCCCTGCAAACCCCTGCGGCCGAGAGGCTTTTCCAGGAGCGTTCTCCATGGCTGTTCACTGTGTCCAGCAGTTCCTCAAGCCTTGGCACTGGTTCTGGGCARATAAGCAGCACTTTTAGGGAAGGATGGGAGTGAGACTGGTCCATTCTGCTGCCCTGGAGCTCACCCTGGACCAGGACAAGGAACGTTGCCTCCTTTTCCAAAGTAGGACACGCTGTCCTAGGGAATCGAATCCGTGCCGCTGCTTCTGATYGAGCAAATTAGGAACACAATTAATTTAAAGACTTTTTYCCCCATTTATTTATTTATTTATTTGATTGATTKATTTTTCAGGACGCCCCTCCCACAGGGGTTTGAGTCTCAGCTCAGATCCACCAGGAATCAGCCCTTTTTTTATGTCCTGTATTTCTGATGGGAGCCCTGGGATTTCTTTAAGGCTTRGGAACATTTACAGCGGAAGAAGAGGTATTGGCCCCTCATGCTTTTTTAAAAATCTATTTTTATTTTTTTTAAGAACGAAATACGATATTATTGAATATAATATTAGCCTGATAACGTTTAAAAAAGCAGCACGAACGACGCCAGCAATGCCACAATGAATCAGGTGAGTTTTGGCAGGTCCTCACCAGAGAATTTTTCCCTATAAAATCTGTCCGGGGCTGAATTTGCCGGTCACGTGTGGTCAGGTGGGAGCTGCACGCGCTGTCTCTGGGAATGTTGCATTATTCCRTGTGTTTTTGTTGATGCTGACAACAGTTGCCATCAATTGGGCAGCATCTGCTGACCGCTGCAGGTGYTTCCAGGGACACTGGAAAAGAACTGGGCTGTTTCCAGATATAATTCTTGGGTTCTCTTGGCAGAAGCTGTTTGGGKTTTTTTTTTTAATGTAATGTTTTATATATAAAATATAAAGCAATTCGTGTGTAATCTAAGACCTTAAATAATTTCAACCACACATATATATATTATATTTATTATATATATTCATTCTGCTCACTGCTCACATCTAAAAATCACCCATTTAATATTACTCAACCATTTTTTAAATCCCTGAAGGTTTTTGCCTTTCTGCCAGAGCTGTTGGTGTTGGGTTTGCTTTGAAAAGATTCTTTCCAACCTTTATCTTTAATAAACATCAGCAGCTATTAGGGCAAATATCCATGTCTGCATTCTCCTTCTTGGAATCACAGAATCCCAGACTGGTTTGGGTTGGAAGGGACCTTAAAGCTCATCCAGTTCCAACTTCTTGCCGTGGGCAGGGACACCTTCCACTATCCCAGGTTGTTCCAAGCCCTGTCCAACCTGGCCTTGGAAGCTTAAACCCCAAATTATTGGATGATTCCATGATTCTATGGAAAGAATCCCGATGAAAGCACTGGAGGGATCATACCTGCACTGCAAGTGAGCCCCCCCACCTGTTAGAAATCTTAATATTTTTTATTAAAACGTGAGAAACGTCACATTCAGAATATTCTTGTAATAACAGGGACAAATTCCTGCTCCTGGCAATCTCGTGGCTGCCCACCAGCTTGTGTCCAGGTTAAATTCAATCCCTCATTTTCATTCCAATGGCAGAACATAACTCTGAGAGCAGACCCTGCACTGAAGGACATTAATGTGCCTGCAGCATTTGCATGAGGGAAATATGAATTATCTTCCCACGGCAAAGCTATCCCGGGAATTAATGTCCCTTCTCCATCTCCCCTCTGCAGCAATTTCACACTCGAGGGAGAAAACTTCCCTGGGGAGTGTTCCCAGACAAATCAGTGTCCCTGTAAAGCTGATCATCCACGGCAAAGGGACCTGCTCCCGCGGGATGGGCTGTGCCAGGGTGTCCCTCTCCCTCCAAGGACCCCGAGGCAACGATGTGTTGTGATTAACTCTCCGTGTGAGTTAATTACAGCAATTAGAGGCACAGGGCCGAGCGGGCAGCATCCACAGCATCCACAGCACTGAAACAACGGAGGATGCTCGGAGCTACAGGTCTAGAGGAAAACAGGGAATTATCCTCTTGCACTAAAGCCTAAAATTCCTGGGAATTTATCTCCCTTGCTGGAGTTCCTACCAGCTGCAGCCTAGGTTGCCCTGCATATTTTTAATTCCTGCAAGGCTCCTCTCCCCACCCACAGCTTTGGACTCTCCYGGATGGAAACAGATCCAGGAATCCGAGCAGACCCAACCCTCTGAGCAACCTGCACATCCCTGCCTAGGGCTGGGAAACCCCTGGGAACTGAGTCCTGCCTCAGCCAAAGGATGGGCATGGGGGAAGCAAAAGGAGCTTTGGAGGGATGAGCYCAAGACAGCGATCCTGATTGTTCCAAACCCATGATTTCCCTTAGCAGTGGCCGTTCGCAGCAGTGCTCATGCCATGGAAAGGCTTCTGCAGATCCCATCGACCTTCCCGTGTTTCCTTTCTCTTCTTGCTTTTGGTTCTGTGGCCTGACCAGTGAGGTTGGGCAGGGTCACCCTCGCTTCTGGTCCATCCCCCTTTTTGGCTCAAGACRACAAATACAAAAGCGAAAAGGCCGATTAAAACAACACTATGAGATGATGTCTTTAGAAAAACAAAAAGTACTTATGCAAGCACTCTGCTGAGATCAGTGTGAGCTGGAGCCGGAGCCAAGGTTCCTCCTCTCTTCCCCGGGCCAGGAGTCGGTGCCACGCTGGGATGTTGGGGCAGGAGAGAGACCATCCCCTGGTGCCACGCCCGGGCTGTGCCATGGCAGAGGGCGCTGGCACTGCCAGGCACTGACATCATGGTGCTGTCACCCGCCACACCCTGCAATTACACACGGCTTTGATTCAACCCTGTTTGGCACAAGGAGGAGAAAAGCTCCTTCCTGTCAGCACAGATAACTCAGGTTGGAGGTATGGACTCCGTGAACATCCCAGAATCCCAGGATGGGTGAGGTTGGAAGGGACCACAGTGGTCACTGGTGCCACCTCCCTGCTCCAKCAGGGCCATCCCAGAGCACAGGGCACAGGATTGTGTCCAGACAGCTCTGGAACATCCCCAGGGAGGAGACTCCAGCCCCTCTCTGGTCTCTGCTCAGGGCTGGGTCCCTGCCCAGGGCAGAAGTTCTGCCTCCTGTGCAGGAGGAGCTCCCTGGGCTCAGTCCCTGCCTGTTCCTCTGGGGCCATTGCTGGGCCCCCGGAGCAGAGCCTGGCCCTGCCCTGAGCCCTCCCTGCACACAGGCACACCCCGGGATGAGGTTTGGACACACGGACACCCAGGGATGAGGTTTGGACACAGGGACACCCAGGGATGGGGTTTGGACACAGGGACACCCCGGGATGGGGTTTGGACACAGGGACACCCAGGGATGAGGTTTGGACACAGGGACACCCAGGGATGAGGTTTGGACACAGGGACACCCAGGGATGAGGGCTCCTCTCAGCTGGGGCTCCTCTCCAGGCGGAGCAGCCCCGGCTCCCTCAGCCTTGTCTGGGCAGGGAGAGGCTCCAGACCCTGGATCGTCTCTTCCTGTGGCACCCCAGGATCCCACTGGCCTCCTTGCCCTCAGGACACTCTGCTGGCTCAGGGACAGCTCGTTGGCCACCAGCACTCCAAGATCCTTCTCCACAGAGCTGCTCCAGCAGGTCCCCCCCAGCCCGCACTGGTGCCTGGGCTTTCCTCACCGAGTGCAGGGGCTTTGTTCCCCAAAAGCCACCCTATTTTCCAAAGGTCTGGCCTCTGATCATTGCACTTTCTCTGTTTCCCTTGTGCTGGCTGCCAGTTTGCCAGTAAAACAGTTCCTCAACAAGAAATATATTTTTTTCCCTCTTTATTTACAGCCCAGGAATAGAGTCCTCCAYGGCCTTTCCAACAGGGAGAGACACAATCCATCTTGGACAGACATCAAAAGGATGCCAGGCTGATTTAGGCTAATAAAGAGCACCATTGAGATAATGAGATTAAGGCTGACTTGTTCATGGTGTCCCTGCTGGAAACTGCTCCAGGACAGGGCTTCCATGTTCCCGGGACCTGGGGAATTACAGAGGAATTTTGCTGTAGCCSGAAAAGCATCACYTGATTGTGCAGCCCTCCCACACCCRGCACTTCAGAGGTTCCTTGGGAAAGATCAGGATAACGAGCTGTTCCCTGCTCCTTTCCCCATCCCAGACAGAAACAGGCAGGGGTGACACCGTGTTCATCTCCTCCCTGGAGAGATCCATGGGGTTGTTCCCAAGGCTGGGAGCTGGAACTCTGAGCGGGTGGGGAGGAAGGGAAGGGCACACATGGGTGAGAGGGACCCATCCTCCACCTTTCATGGTCTGTTATAGGATCCTGGAATGGTTTGGGTTGGAAGGGACCTCAAGGATCATCTCATTCCACCCCTGCCATGGGCAGGGACACCTTCCACTATCCCAGGCTGCTCCAAGCCCCATCCAGCCTGGCCTTGGACGCTCCCAGGGATGGGGCAGCCAYAGCTTCTCTGGGCAGCCTGTGCCAGGGCCTCCCCACCCTCAYRGCCAGGAATTCCTTCCCAGTATCCCATCTAACCCCACTCTCTGTCGATTTGGCCATTCCCCCTTGTCCTGTCCCTCCAGTTCCYRATGCAGTTCCCTCTCTGGCTGTCCTGCAGCCCCCTCAGACTGGAATTGTGAGGTCTCCACACAACCTTCTCCTCTCCAGGCTGGACATTCCCAGCTCTCCCAGCCTGTCTCCACAGGGAGGGTGCTCCAGTCCCTTTATCAACTTTGTGGCCTCCTCTGGATTTGCTCCAACAGTTCCATGTCCTTCTCACGTTGGGGGCACCAGACTTGTGCCCAGTATTCCCCATCCATGTGCAGTATCCAGCTGCACGTTATCCCCAGGGAAGGCAGGGCCTGCTGAGCCGTCTCCATTCTCCACCTCCTCCAGCTGCAAACAACTCAAACCTGCCATGAGTTCTGTGTCCCAGCAGTTCAGTGAACTCACAGAGGAGTCCGAACAACAGAGGAAGAGAGGCAGTTATTCCAGGATTTCTGTGGAACTGCTCTCGAATACACTCAGCAAGTCAGGACAAAGCAAAGGGCTCCCTTGGGAAGCGGTCTGGGAATGTGAACATCCCCTGGGAGGATGCATACAGGCTCTGCTGTGTCCTTGGGGAGGCTGCTGGAGCCCTGGGCTGGACAGGGAGTCCGGGAAGGGACCCTGGGGGCTGCCCCAGGGCTGGCYGTGGCTGTGGCTCGGGATCTGAGGGCCATGGGGGGCTGTCCCTGCCCCTGGCCAGCCACGCCACTGTCCCAGCAGAGGAGCTTGGGGGGGCTCTGGGGTCCTGGCAGGTCCTGCAGCCCCAGTCCGGGCGGGGCTGGGCGCCTCTGGCTTGGCAGGTGAGCACAGGAAGCCCTGAGCTCATTTCCACCAGGAGCAGGGGCTCATTAGGAGCAAAAATAACTCTGGCAAACAGAGCCAAAGCCCTGTCATGGGCTCCCTGAGCCGCTCGGGCCCTGCTCCCTCCCTTCCTCCCTGCCTGCCCAGCCCGGTGCTGCTCCTGCTCCACCGTGACATTCCCAGCACCTCAGGAACCACCTCTGGCGCTCGGGATCGTTTACACGGCCCTGCCCGGGGCTGCTCCTTAAAAAGCAGCCGTCACCCTTGCTAATTCCCAGGGACTGTGTTTCACTTTCGGAAAAGGTGGGGTTTTACACCGAAGAACAGGAGAAAAGCTCCTAACCCACGTGCTGTCCCCTGGTGTTGTTCCTCCTGAGATCCCTGGGGTATTTCCCACAGTCTCACTGTTTGGATAAGGAGCTTTCCCAGCCCGTTTGCAGCCAGAGCTGTGGGAACAGCCGATTTTTCAGTTTGGTGGGTGAACAAAGAAAGCAGAGGGAAATTAATCAGAGCTGCGTTTCCCCCTCTGCTGTTGTGGGAAAAAACAATGGCAAAGAAGATGAACTAGACCCAAACCGAGAGACTGATTTGGTTTGGGGAGCATTGGTTCTCCTTTTTCACTCTTTTTTCTGGAATATAGGTCGTATTTCAAAAGGAAAAAAGAAAGGCTGGAAGGTTTCTTTCAAGTTGTTCAAAATGAAAACCTTCAGCACCTCTGGGGGAAGGGAAATCTTGGGGGGACAAACACACATAAAACCTGACCCGAAATGTTTGAATAATCTCATGGTCTCATGAACCGTGTTTTCCCCAAACTTTTCAATCTACTGAGGAGAAAATTCCACAGATCTCCTTGGCAGCATTCCCATGGAGTAAGGGATAAGTCTGAACACAATAGAGAGAGCCCTTGGTAGACAGACAAGGAGATCCAGGATGATGATTCCATCCAAGAAGAAGGCATGGATGAACTCATGGCAGGAAAGGAGTTCCCTTCCAAGTCAGGCCCTGCTGAACTCCTTTGATCAGGCTCCAGGAGCCACTGATAAGCCTGGAGGGTTGCTCCTCATTCCAAGTTTCCGATAAGAAACGTTCACATGCTCCCYCCCGAGGATTTACACCACACGAGAACCCCAAAGCTGGCAGGGCTCAGCTCCACCCTGTTGTGCCCAGGAAAAACGAAGCAGTTCAGCTCAGGCTGGGCCTGGCAATTCGTTAAGTTCTGCATAATTAATGAGCAGCGACGTGTTCCGTGTGTTTTCTGCCGGGATCCCACTTCCTGGGGCTGGACTCTCAGCTGGCTGCACATTGCTCCTTCTTCTGGCTCCCATTAAATATCAAATATTCACGGAAAGACCAACTTTGCAGGGCTCTCCACGCTGGAGTGATGGTTTAAAGCAGAAGTGCCCCACCACCCTCCAAGAAACCTCATAAAAAAGGGGACTGAGCTCTCCAGAAGCACCAGCTCAGCTCGTGCTCCTCACTCGGGCTCAGGGAAGAACCTCTGATGTCCTCRTCTCCCTCCCACCCCACATTCCCCACATCCTCCTGCTCTCACAGGAACCATCCTGACTTTCTTCTGGCAGGCAGCTGCTCCAGGTGTCAGATTTTATCAGCAATCCATCAAAGCTGGCRACAGCATTCCACAGCTGAAAAATTGCCTTTGTACAGCCTCACAATTCCTGCAAACACAGCGGAGCCTTGGGAGAAAGCACCTGAAATATGATGTAGAAATTAAGGAGTTGCAAATAAACATTGCTGTGCAGTGCACTGAGAGAAAAGCCTTGTTCTGAGCACTTCCTCCAGAATAAAAGAACTAATTCCAACGGCAAGGACATTACTCCCCTGGCACGGAGATGTGGGAGGATCCTGAAAATTAAAATTTTCCTCTGCTCCATGAAGCCACTGGAACACCACAAGTAAAAGCCACCCCAAAGGCTGTGGCCAGTGAGCTGTCCCCTGCTTGGCTGCCCCACAGGTTGTCACAGAGGGTTTGGGTTTACACAGCAAGGACCTCACCAGCAGGGGATGGTCCAGGCCACATTTCTCCAAAACAAAGTCAGAAAAAGGTTTTTTCCCCTCTGGAATTCAGGATTGACCCCTGGGGTGTGGAAGCTCTTGGTGGAGCTGCAGTTTTGCCATAATTCCTGCCCTAATAGCGAGGAGTAAATGGTGGGGAGAAGGGATCAGTGCCAGGACCCCAAACCCCACGGAGGGCAGGTGCAGGGTGGGGACAGGGCTGGGACAAACCCCAGGGCCAGAGCTCAGGTGCCCTCACAGCCCTTCTGTCCCTCCCAGCCCTTCTGTCCCTCCCAGCCCTTCCTGCTGCTTCCCACAGCAGGGATGGAAGCTCAGCCCAGTTATGCTCCGGACAATTAACTTCCCACAGGCACATCAAGCACCGCAGAGGAGATGGGTTTGTGGCAGAGACGAGGAACAAATGAAGAGCAGAGTGAAAGTCAACCAGCTCTGAGAAGCTGCTTAGCAAAAACRGGGAAAAGAAGGAATTTCAAGAAGAATTTCTCCATGGAAAGGGTGGTCAGGCAATGGAAGCGCCCAGGGAGGTTTGGAGTCCCCATCCTGGGAGCTGTCCAGGGAAGGCCTGGATGTGGCACTCAGTGACAAGGTGGGGATGGGGCACAGGTTGGACTCGGTGATCCTGAAGGGCTTTTCCAACCTCAGAGATTCYGGGATTCTGGGATCCACCAGCCCTCACAGCAGCATCTTCCAGGGAGTGCAGGGATGCACAGGATGGGGAGGAGCCAGCCCTGAGGGACACAAGTCCAGCAGGGACCTGCAGCCCCGGCGATGCCGTGGGAGCTCAGACTCATCCAGCACGGGAACCAGCCCAGAGCTGCTCCAGCCTGGAAGGGCAGGGCAGGGGGAACGCTCTGAARCGGGAGCAGGGCACTGGCAGCACATCCCTTCGTGGGGAGGGAAACTCCCTGCGCCTCCCACGCCAGCCCAGGGCTATGGAGAGGCTGTTGGGAAAGGATGTGACCTTTGGGAGAGCAGGGAAGCTTTGTTATTCCACAGCAGCTACAGCCTGGAGCAGGATGAAGCTGTCCCAGGGACAAAGCTGAGCTGTGCAGTGTTCCTGGGACACTTTGTCAGGGCAGGGCTGGGTTTGCTGACAAACAGCAAGGGAATAAAAGGGTCAAAGCCATCTTTGGGTACACCAGCAGCAGCCAAACGTGATCCCTCAGACACACCGGACACACCGGACACTCCTGTGGCCCCTCGGTGGGATTCCTCCCTGGAATGGCTCTCCAAGGAGCAATCCCAGCACAGAGCTTCCAAGGGAGCCACTGGGGTGTGCAGGACACGGATGCAGCTCCTGGAGCCGCTGGCTGAGTGCCTGGCGTGGCACAAGCGCGGTCACACGTTCCCGGGGCTGCGTCCCGAGGGACAGAGCCTTTCACACGGACTGGCCTTGGGAAGCTGCTCCTGCTCGCAGCTGGAGAGTCCATGTGCCACCTCCCCCCCCTGCAGTGCCACCCGGTGTCCCTCAGCCTGGCACAGACCAAGAATCCCCACTTTTACTTTGTGTGTTGGTGCTCTTTTTSCACCTTTGGCTGCCAGGATCCGTTTGTGATGCCAGGGAAAAAGGAGGGAAAAGCMAGCTTGATCTGCTTGGGATATTTCCACCTTCCCACAGCCACCTCCTGTGTCTGTGAGGGTGAGGTGTGCTCTGCAGGGGAAGGAAGAGGACTCCGAAGTCTCCAGGAAGGAAGGAATCGTTCCCTGGGAGGGAGGTGATGCCCTGGCACAGGGTGCCCAGAGAAGCTGTGGCTGCCCCATCCCTGGCTGTGTCCAAGGCCAGGYTGGACRGRGCTTGGAGCASCCTGGGATAGTGGARGGTGTCYCTGCCCATGGCAGGRGTGGCACTGGATGGGCTTTAGGGCCAAAATTCTGTTTCACTGCTCTTCCACAAAAACAAAGCTGAATTCTGCCCTTCAAGGCTTGGGCTCACTTCCCCTCCGTCCCCACGTGCAGGAGAACCAGCTCCCCCTGGAAAATTCCCTGCAAAAACCACTGGGAATGGCCCCAGAGCAGGACCTTCACTGGCAAACACCATCCTTGTGGCATCAGAGCAGTTTCATCTGCTTTATCCCAGGAAGAGCAGGTGAGCTGAGGGCTCAGTCCTGCCACGCCCCCTCCCCTCAGTCCTGCTCCCTGCTAAATCCCACCAGGGCTCCCAGAAAACCTCACTTTGTTTTTGGGGAGCTTGGAGAATCCACAGCCTTCAGAGTCCCAGCCTCCCCGATTCACATAAACAATTCCYGTGACACTTTCCTAATTATGGAGAAGAGTTTCCTAAAGGGGACTGAACTCTCWGAACTGATGGGAAAAGGGATAACTGACATAGTTGCAGCATTTTTCACGCTGGGAGATCCCAAATCCTGCTGTAAACACGATCTGTGAGCGGGGATTGCTTTGCTCAGCACTCAAACACAACTTTGGGAGTGAGAAGGAGCAGGGCAAGGACTCTGGTGGGTTTAGGCCTGGAATGGGGAGGTTTCATAAGGAGGACGCTACGGTTTGGGGGAAGAATCACGGATTTGAGGGCAATCCCAGTAGGCTGGGTCCCAGTGCCCCTGTGGGAAATGCAGAGCGTTGGATGAAGGGGCTGGGCAGGACCAGGGTTTTTCCTCTCTGATGAACCATCACAGCTCTTCCATAACGGATCCGACCTTGTCCTTCCCAAATCCCTCTGTGAATTCCCTTTGAGGATTAGGAACACAATCACTGGGAATGCCATTGCTCGGAAATGGCCGAGTTCAGCGGGATGATCTTCCCCATGTCCATTCTGCACCCAGGCCATGGAAGAGGAACTCAGAGCCAGCCAGAATTCCCAGATTCCCAGAATCTGCCCATCTGTGCCTCCTGAACCAGGCAAGAGCTGCCACCAAACCCAGCCCAGCGAGGAACCTCAGTCTGGCCCTTTGGGGAGGGTTTTGTAGGGTTTGGGTAACACAGGCCAGAGCTCTCCCCCTTTCCCCAGCTCCATCCCGGAGTGTTGGGCTGTGGAGAAGCTGTTTTTCGGGAGAGAAGCATAAACAGAGCTCTGAGGGACTCTAATCACTGTTTATTTGCCTTGTGCTGTTGCCTCCTTTCTTGGTCATGGTCGCAAGAAAACGTTTTTGTTTAAGCTCCAATGGAAAAACAAATGAATGGCTTCCTCCAGCCCCTCMCTGCTGGCCAGCAGGAGCAGCTGGCACCCGCAGAGGGGGCACTTGTGACCCTGGAAAAACTGGGAACAGGTCCTTGGGTTTGGAGAGAGGCTGGGATTTCAAGGAATTTCATCCCCAGTGGGGCTGCACATCCAGGAGAGCCATCGTTTGGTGCTTGCTCCAGGGCCATCCCCCAGTGGTGGGCACACAGTCACAGAATCCCAGGATCACTGAGGTTGGRAARGAGTTCCAAGYCCATCGAGTCCAAGCTGTGCCCAATCYCCACCTTGTCCCCAGCCCAGAGCACTGAGTGCCACRTCCAGGCCTTCCTTGGACACCTCCAGGGATGGGCACTCCAAACCTCCCTGGGCAGCCCCTCCCAGTGCCTSACCACCCTTTCCATGGAGAAATTCCTCCTGGTGTCCAACCTGACCSTCCCCTGGCACAGCCTGAGGCCRTTCCCTCTCCTCCYGTCCCTGTTCCCTGGGATAAAATCCCAAATCCCCCCTGGCTGCCCTCTCCTGTCAGGGAGTTGTGCAGAGCCAGAAGGTCCCCCCTGAGCCTCCTTTTCTCCAGATCTCACTCCGTGCAGAAGGAGGGAACAGGAAAACATTCCAGGCAGTGCTTCTCCAGCTCTTCCCRAGATCTCCACCTTCCAGCCCTGCTCCTCCAGCTGCTTTCTCGCACTGCTGGATTTCCCGGCCCATCCCTGCAGTCTTGTCAGCATTTCATGTCCTTTCTTCTGTCACCACTGAACCTCTTTCCCCTGTATCCCCACTCCTGGCTCATCCTGGGAGAACAAGCTCTTCCTGGCTGTGCTTCCAGCTGGGAGCTGCTCRGTGCTCTGAGCTCAGTGCCCCAAACCCTTCTCCACTGACAGATGTTCCCTGGCTGATCCTTGCTGCTCACCTCTGGGCCAGGAACAKCTCTCCACTCCCTGACACTTCCAGCTGGGAGTGACTACGTGCAAGCTGGAAAAACCCTGGATCGGGAGCAGATGTCTGAGCTCTTTGCAGGAGAAGTTTCCTCCCCACCTGCCCGGGGCAAGCAAGAACTAAACCCAGGAGGTGTCCCTTGAGCTGCTGGCCTTGGATTTTGGGCTATTTCACAATAAAGTGGTGGAAAGGAGGAACTTTGTGCAGATCTGTGGGCRCTGGTGGGGAAACGAGGCCAGGGCTGGATGAGGGGATAAAAAACAACRGGATAGGGAGACAGGGAACATCCCCAGCGTGTGCTGGGGCTCCAGGGTGGTCACTCTTGTGCTTTAAACGGGGCAGGGTGTTCATCTGCCCCTAAATGGGGTGGCTGGGACAGGAGAGAGTCCCATGGGTGCCTCTCATCCCTGCTCCTCRGGCCACATGTGGGATTTCAGCTGCACAGCTGGGAGAGCTCTGTCTCTATCCCCRCTCCGGAAAGGAGTGAGCCCAGTCCAGGCTGCCCAGTTCTGCCCCAGGTTCCAGAATCCCTTCAGGCTCCTCTATCCCACCCCCACCTGCAGGATAACAAATCCAGTGGTCAACAACACCCCCAGGATGTGTTCCCGAGGGCAGCAAGGACTCGCAGCGCCAGCGCCTGCCTTCCAAAGCTCGGGGTGCTCCACCGGAGGAATCTGGAGACGAAAACCGGAGATAGGGAAAGGAGCTGCCAGGCCAGCATCCAGAGGGACCTCTGAGAAATCAGGCAATCCTGTTCCAAAGGCACGGCTTTTGGTGCTCTCACAGCTCAAATACAGCTCCCAGCACAGGCTCTGCTCTGGCAGGGCTGGGCTCTTTGGCTCGTCAGAGTGGTAGCCAGGCAGGGGATAAAGATCTTTGCTATCAACCCTTTGAGCTAAGAAATGAAGCTGGAATGAACCTTTCATAGGCAAACATCTGGAGGAGGGTGGAGGGAGCGAAGCTGTGCTGGGAATTAACTCCAGCTCTTCAGCCATTCCCTTCCTCTCTCCAAGCTCTCACAGAGCTCTTGCTCTTTTTCAGGGTTGACTCCATTTACCGTTTCTTCCCTAATTTCCCTCAAGGAGATCTGAAAAGTTGGTCTGTAATAGGGCTATGAAGGTGCTGGRGGGACTGGAGCACATTCCCTATGGGGACAGCTGGGAATGTTCAGCCTGRAGGAGAGAAGGTTGTGTGGAGACCTCAGAGCACCTTCCAGGATCTGAAGAGGCTAYAGGGAAGCTRGRGAGGGACARTYCATCAGSAATYGGGGTGACAGGCCAAGGAGAATGGGTTCCCACTGAAAGAGGAGACATTTAKGTWGGATATGTGGAAGAAATTCTTCCCTGTGAGGCTGGTGAGCTCCCCACATCCCCCAGCTGCCCATAGCCTGGTGCAGAGAGAGCAGCAGGAGCAGTGACTGTTCCTGCATTTGGAATGTGCTACTGCCTAAAACATCCAAAAGCACCCTTGGAATTGCATCCCTGCCCTTGTTTATGTTTTCCCTCCAAACATCCCATGCATGAAACCCTTCAGCGTGGAACCTTTCCTGAGCAGCTCCCAGCCTGACGCAGGAGCTCGGGAASTTTGAAGCCATTCCCCCTTTTCCTTGGAAATTGTCTCTCKCCATCTTTCCTGTAGCTCCTTCAGGTCCTGGAAGGCCCCACTTGGGTCACCCCAAAGCCTCTCTTCTCCGGGTGAACAATCCCAGCTCTCCCAGGTCTAATCCCCACTTTCATCTCAGGCAAATTTTAGGGCCGAAGCTTTTGGCTTTGCCACCCTGAGATCTTCTGAGTGTGCCAGTCCTTGTGCGTGGCTGGACTGCTTCACCCTTCACAGCTACAAAGAAAATTGCCCATTTTTGGCCTTTGGCTGGAACTTTGATGTCTGTCCAAGTGCTTTTCATCTGTGTTTTCATTTATGGACGGCTGAAATTTTCCCAGTGAAGATAAAGAGGGGTTTTTATCAATGTCACAGATGTGGTTTGCTGTGAAGAATGTGTGAAACTGCTTTTTTCAGTCGTCTTTTGAGGGTTCCAGTGGTCTGCAGGCATCGCCCTAGAAACTTCCTCTGCTGCACAAACAGAGCAGGAGGGAACAAAAGTGGGGGTGTGCTGTGAAACTTCTGCCTAGCTCTGAAAATCAAATTACAATCGTGTTTCTTCCCAGGTTAAAATCTGTAAAATTGTGAAKTGCTGTAACACCCCATGAATGTCTGGGGAAATGCTCTCAGCTCGCAAAGCCAGCCTGGCCAGTCACTGAGCCAAGAGCTGAGCTGTTCACGGCACTTCTTCCTCTGGGCACTGCAATTTTAGGCCATTTCTTCATCTTTATGCCTTGAAAAGAATCTCCTGAAAAGTCCAATTTGATGCCAAGGAAACAATCCCATTTTCCCTTCTCTTTGAGTCGCCGGTGTGATTTCCTTGGATCTGGCMGTGCTGGGGCTGGATTTTGTGTTGAAAGCGATGCTTGTTTGACTTTAACARATTCTTAAACCTTGCCAGCTCTTCACTGTTTATTTKCYTTTTTCCCTCTTGCCTCCCTTTCCCCACRAGATGGAATTCCGTGAGGTGCTACAGTGCCTGCCAACACCCTGTCTCCTCCACTTRGATTTTTGGGAGCTTCTCCCCTATCCCTTCATCTTTGTGACCTCTCCTTTGGAATCCAGGGCTATTCYTGGGGATCCTTTCCATGAAGATGCTGAATTTCACAGCGGAGCTGGATCGAGCAGCACCRTCACAGGAGACAGCAAGACACTACAGGGACATTTTCCACTATCCCAGGTTGCTCCAAGCCCCATCCAACCCCCAGTTGCTGGAATATGTGTGGGTGAGAGAGCCCAAGGGCTTCCCAAAATTCCAGGCTGTGTCTGCCCTTCCCASGATCACAGCAAATCCTCCTGTTTTCCTGACAGGGGAAGTGAAGCTGAGTTTGGAGGCACAAAAAAATCTTTGGCCACGCAAAATCAGGAGCTGACAAAAAGGAAGGGAATGAGCTGTGAAGCAGCACAGGGCACAGGAAGATCCATGAATTATTGTGATGTGTAAATAAAATACCTGGCAGGATGTTTTCGGGTGGATAAGCAGGGACTGTGTTACCCTTCAGCTCCTGTCTCACTGTTGGACACATCTCTGTGTCAGAATCAATTTGTCCGAAATTTAATCTTTGCACCACTGACAGCAAATCTGCCAGGCCCAGTGCAGCTCTTTAATCACAAGTAGCCAGGAGAGTCTTCCAGAATCCTCCAGGAATACCCAGCACAATGGYGGGCATCCCTCTTCCAGACTGCTTTCTGGGATGCCGGGACGCTGGGAGAACGGGAGCCCKGCCCAGCAGGTGGAGGCTGAGCAAAGGCCAGGCTGTGTCAGGACTCAGCTCTCCATCCTTACTGCACCTCCTCCKTCTTCCCAAACCTTTCCATGTGTGTCCAGACCTCGGAGGTGAAGCTGCTCTGAGCCCAGACCAAGCTCAGCCCCGTGGGGAGGGTCTTGAGGAGGGGAGAAGCAGAGGGAYAGCTCTCCAGTGCTCCCAAGAAAATGGTCCCTGCCATTCCCAGGACACTTCTCCGACATTCCAGCTCCTTGGTCCATCGGGAGCCCAGCAGGTTGGCACCTGCAAGGAATATTTTGCTCTGYTTTTCCATTTATCTGCCAAACAAAGCCCAAATTCCTCCTCCCTGCCTTTAATCACAGCATTTCAAGAGCATTTCCMAGGGAACACACTCAGCCACGTACCGGCTCTGTCATCTCCTCAGCCGGAGTTAATTCGGAGAATAATGGAGGAACGTTATCTATTAATTAAAAATAATGACTTTATAAAGCTGCAGATGTGTTAAACTTCAGAAGAGCCGCATCGGAGAGGAATAGGGACAGGCAATTTGCAAGCTGGAATAATGAAGGAAATTGCCTTGGAATGGGTATATCCTGCGAGATGAAATCCTCTCCAGCCATTAGAAATTGCAGAGGGAATTAATTGTGGCTGTTAGTCCTTAGATTAACCACGTTTACCACCCTATTGCAGAGGTGTGAATGCTTCCCTTTTACCACGAAAAACAGGGAAAAGGCATTTTCCCCTTTGAGGTAAATTCAGAAGGAGCCATTGCAGCGATTCCCGTTTGTTTTCTTCCCGACTGTTTCCAGATTGAGCTCATTGTGCCGGCACAAGGAGTCCAGCTGGACGTTTCCTGCTCCTCACATCCCCAGCAGCAAGAAAAGCTCCGATACCTCGAACGTCCTGGCAGAGAACAGCCCCGAGCCCAGCAGGGACACAGTGGCTGCCCAGGAGGGGTCAGGGATGGTCACAAGTCCCCACCAGAGCTTTGGTGATGTCCTGAAAACAGGGAAGTGTGCACTGAATCCTGGAACGATTTGCCAGAGCACAACATAAGGTCTAAAACTATTGGAGAGGGTCCAGAGGAGGGACACGGAGATGGGGAAGGGTCTGGAGGGGCCAGGGAGGAGCAGCTGAGGGTGCTGGGATTGTTCAGCTGGAGGAGACTGAGAGGAGACTCGTTGGGGGCTGCAGCTCCTCCCGAGGGGCAGCTCCAAGCTCTGCTCCTGGGACAGGGACAGGAGCCAGGGAATGGCCTGGAGCTCGGCCAGGGCAGGGTCAGGTTGGATATCAGGGAAAGGTTCTTCCCCCASAGGGTGGTGGGCACTGAMCAGGCTCCCCAGGGAATGRTCCCGGCCCCAAGGCTGCCAGAGCTCCAGGAGCGCTCGGACAACGCTGCCAGGGATGCACAGGCTGGGATTGTTGGGGTGTCTGGGCAGTGCCAGGAGCTGGATTTGGGTGATCCCCGTGGGTCCCTTCCCGCTCAGGATATTCTGTGATTCCCTGATTTCCAGATGGKTGACGCAGGGAAGCCCCAGAGCTGCCTCCAGCCCTCAGGGTGCCCTTCCCGCTGCAGGGATGCTCTTCCTCCATGGGGAAAGTGTGGGCACTGCCACGGTTTGGATTTTGGARGGACAGCGGAGCTGCACTGGGCAGAGCTCTCATTGTTCGCTCTCCCTTGGTAAAAGAGAAGCATTTACAGAAATTAGCCAAAAAAAAGCATTGAGGAGATGTTTTCTTAGCACTACCAAACCCAAGGGGTGGCAAACACTGACTCCACACTCGTGGGGCCTCCAGCAGCAGCGAGCGAAGTGCTGGGGCTGGGATCTGCAGGCTGAGAACCTGAATCACTCATGGCTCGGGGTTGGAATGAGGAGGACACACGGCATTTACAGCTCCTGSCTGCTGTGTCTCTCCTCAGAGCTGCCCCAAACACGTCCCAGGTGCCCAGGGACCTGTCCTGAATCCCTGAGTGTTCGTGTGGAAGCTGCTGGACAGCAGGCTGGCAGCGTGGGGCTGGCTCTCGTCCTGCTTTCCAGCTGCTCCTCCCATTAAAAGGAGCTAAAAATACACAAGTGCTCTCCTGGTACCATTTTCCGTGGAAGCAGGAGGGGAGGGATGCTGTGCAGGCATGAATGAGGTTGTATTTAGGTTGCATTTATTTGGGGAGTGAGGGGAAATCCGGATTTCTCCCCAGGAGCAGCCCCTGCAGGGATGGCTCAGAAAGCTCTTTGAGCTGGATTTTTGAGCTGGGGCTGTGTCAGGCATCCAAACAAATCCATGGAGCACGGGAGAGCCCAGCCAGGCCCAGTGACAGCAGCACAGCACAGGAGCTTGGCCAGYGCGGTGGAGCCAGGCCTGGCCCCTCAGATCTGCGTGTTCCTCCCTCCCCACAGCTCCACAGCCCCCACACTGCCCCATAAACCCGACACAGGACCCAGCTGGTGCTTGCTGCATCCTCCCCACTCCTGCTCCCACCCAGGGATGCTGGAGTGTGAGTTTACAGCAGGGAGGAGCGAGCCTAGGGACGGGAGCCAGCTCAGGGAAAAGCATCAGGATCTTCGCAACTCTGTGTGGATGTCGCCAAAGGAATATTCAGGCACTCCCCACCCCTCTGCAGGGAGGAACCTTCCTCCTCTCCTTTGAGAAATCTGTGTTTGTCTGGAGAGCTTGAGGCYGGACTCATCCTACACTTCCAAATTCAGGGGGTTGTCTGCACTCCTGCACTGGGCACAGCTCACTGCTGCCGACTTCCAAGTGGTGGGAAAGGGAAAAAAACAGCTGGAATGTCCCTCAAGGATGTGTGGCAGGTTTCCTACACCACCTCTGCATCAGCCCTGCTGTGAAATCCGTGTTCTCCGCTTGGAACCCATGTTCTCCACTTGGAACCCATGTTCTCCACGTGAAATCCATGTTCTCCACGTGAAATCCATGTTCTCCACGTGAAACCCATGTTCTCCAATCGAACCCCATGTTCTCCACAGAGCAATCCCAGCCAACCCCCCTGGCTGCTACAAACCCGTGTGGGTGATTCAGGTGCGGTTTGGTGGGAGAGTAGAAGAGATGCTCAAAGCATTTTGCTCTTCTGAGAGCAAAAATTGCTAAAAAGGCCACAGATGTTGGGTGGGAAGAGAAGGCGCAAGAATTCCTCCTCAGAAAACCAGCAGCTCCAAAGAGAAATGCGRGAGTCTTGCTCTTCAGACGTGGAAGTTATGAAGGAAAGTTCTTGACCCCACAGGCTGTGCCCGAGGAATCCCAAGGTGAATATCCTGGAATCTCCCAGCCTCAACCTCCCAACATCGTCCCACCCAGCCCCTGCACCTCTGCACCCCAGTGACAGAGTGGAGCCACTTGGGAAGTTTGTTTGTGTCCCAGCCTGGAGGAGGGGACGCGGCACCTTCGGGAATGGTCAGGGAATGGAAAGATATCGAATGCACCCCCCTAAAATAGCAGCTATTCCACAGCACAGGGCCTGGAGGTCCTGCCTGGATAACAGCAGAAGGGAACAGCAGCATATGGTGAAGTGCCTGGTGCCAAGTGGAATTTTTCCAGCCACGTTTGAGGACCTCAGGTTGAGGAGCTGCTCCCAAGGCCTCGCTCAGAGCCTATATTTAACCATGCTGAATGTGCTGGCAGCCAGGCTGGGGTGGACAAGCACCCTGGCACATCAGCCCTCTCCCAGAARAAGCTCTTTAAAGGGCTGGAAGTGCATTCTGGTGCAAGTGGTAAGGAAAAATGGAAAGAAGGGCAGACGTGGTTTCCTTCTCACAGTGGATGTCACACCCAAGGCAGTGCACAGGAGCTCCAGGAGCTTCCAAGGAGCTTTCCCAGACATCCCCAAGCTATTGCTTGGACAGTCTGAATTGAATTTTCTTTTCTTTCACCTTGGATCCCTTCTCCAGAACCAGGAATGCCTAGCTGGAGAGCACAGCCCTGGCTGCTCACCTCAGTCCCAGCGGGAAGAGCTCCCGGCTCATCCAGGGAGCATCGCCGGGGATCCCAGCCCCATCCCAGCCCTACAGGAAAACTGCTGCATTTCCCCTGGGCCGACAGGAAGCTTTAGGATGTTCAGACATGGAAAGGGCTGGCTGGGTTGCTCAGGGTTTGAGCACCATCTCCTGTCCTGCTGGCTCAGCTCCATCCAGGGGCTGGGGCAAACTCCGAGGAGCAGATCCCTGGCTGGCCTTGGTCCACAAATATGGGATAGCATCATCCTTTCCAGGCCTGGGTAAAGAGCCTCCTGGACTTCTGAATTCCTGAGCCTCCCAACACAGAGGTTCTGAGAGGCAGCGAGGGCCTGGAGGCTGATTTATCTCCCAAGTTTTATCAGGAGCTGCTGCACTTCGCCCAGCTTGGAAGTCTTATGTTGCCTTTGCTCTGAAGGACTTGGGTGCTGTTTTCCTTTGAGGACTCCGTGGTGATCCAGTCTACCAGGAGCCCTGGCATGTTGGGCACCGCTCACAGCTTCAGCAGGAGGCATTTTCCTGGAGCTAAAGGCTCCTGGCTGTAAGGGGACACCCGGCACCGGCGGGGTCACGTTTGACGTCAATGGCACTCKTTGGCTGCTGCCCGGGGGATATCGATGCACAAGCACCCCTTGCCCTCATTTYCCCCCTGCCTGGAAGCAGGAGACACCTCCCTGCAGGCCCACRTGCCACCTGCCACCACCCTGGGTCCTGCTCAGTCTCCTCAGACACATCCCGTGGGTGAATATTCCCAAATTCACATCCCTCCCTGCTCTGTGCCAACACCAGATCCCCAGCACCTGTCTCCAGGGAAAGTGTCCCAAGGGCTCAGCTTCTGCCACTCTTACCAAACCCCACAAGGCTTGGAGACCCTTTTTCCCCCCCTCCACCAGCAAACTCTGTCCYTCTGGGTGCCCCCCACAAAGCTGCCAATCCCAGCTGGAATGAGACAGGGCACAGCTGGATTGGGAGCAGGGCTGGAGGTGAAGGGTGCTGAGCATTTTAGTGCTTCCAGTGCATTTTCAGACACAAATCCTCATCCCATGGTGCTTTGACACCACCACAGCTCRCTGGGACACTGAGTTACTGCGCTTCTGCTGGTTTGTTTTCAGCCCTCCCAAATCGGGAATAATGTCGCAATTGTCCCTACAGTTCCACGGGGTCTTGTCCTCCTTCCCTATAAATATTTTGCTGCCTGTACGAGGCTATGAAAGCTGGGACTGTTTGGTGGTTTTTGCAGGGATCAGGGCTGAGACACATCGCTAGGAGCGATGCGTGTTGGGAAGCACAGATTCCCTGGAGAAGCCCACTCCAGTCCTGGGGAAAACCACTCAGCAGTGCTATAAATGAAGCAAAATCCGTTGCTGTTTTTATTTAGGAAAAAAAACACAGCTCCCATAGCAAATTATTTCGGGCAGCAATAATTGCATAATCAGGGCTAAAAGTGTCTATTCCAAACAGAAATGTGTAGGGTAACGCTGATCATCCCTGGAAAAAAATAGCAGCACATGCTTGGGGAGCTAAACCAGGGGAAAACAGAGAGCCCCCAAAATAGCCCCTGTGAACCAGGTTGTATTTTAAACCTCCTGGGAGTGCGAGCAGAGGGCTGGGAGCCAGGGACACGTGGGAGCTGCCCCGGGCAGGGCTGTGCTGCAGATCCTGTCCCGGCAGTGCCGAGGAGCCCTGGGCTGGCAGATGTTGTCCCTGCCGCGGTGCTGAGCCAGCACAACCTCTCTCTTCCCAGTTTATCCCTGTTTACCGGCAGGGTTTGCAGGCACAGRGAGCCAAGCCGGGTCAGCAGGATGGCACGGAGGAGGGAAAAGGCAAGGAATATGATCCAGGGATTTCTCACCCCCTCTGGATTTGGGAGCACCACGTGATTYTCAGTGGTCCACTGTGAGTTATGACAAATCCCCTCGACAGCCAGGATGGAAAATGAGGATCAAGGGGCACTGCTTCACTTTAAGGACCCTAAAGCTCATCCAGTGCCACCCCTGCCATGGGCAGGGACACCTTCCACGGGCAGGGACACCTTCCACTATCCCAGGGTGCTCCAAGTCCCATCCAACCTGGCCTTGGACACTTCCAGGGATCCAGGGGCAGCCACAGCTTCTCTGGGCAACCTGTGCCAGGGCCTCCCCACCCTCACAGGGAGGAATTCCTTCCCAATATCCCACCTAAACCTCCTCTCTGTCAGTTTGGAGCCATTCCCTTGTCCTGTCCCTCCAGCCTCAACCCAGCCATGCTGTGGCCAGCRGGAGGAACAAACTGCAGAACATTTTGCCTGCCCAGTGAGCTGGGCCTGGCCACAGCCTCCCTCCCTTGGCCATGGAATAAACCCTGGCCCTGTCYGTGTCCTTCCCGGAAAGCTGCTCCCACACAGGGCATTCACACCGAGGCAGGACCCGCGCCAGCCCTGAACCTGGCAGGGAAACAAGGAGTTCCTCCCGGGATGGATGGATGGGGAAGCAGGAAGACCARCGTGGCCAGCCCTGGTACAACACTGGCTGCTCTGTCCAGTGCCCAGCACGGGCAGCAGGGTGCTGGACGGGCACAGGCAGCCAGGAGCCTGCTGCCCTGCCTGCCGGGGTGGGAATCTGGGGCAGAACACTCAGAACTTCTCCCTGGCCCCACAGGAGATGGGATTTGTTGGGATGGGTGGATAATCCCGGCACAGGAGGTTCTGCCCAGCATCCCTCACCGGCATGGGGTGACCTCCCCTATGAAAGGCCCTTGCTGAGATCCAGGGATCAGCTCGGGGTCACTYCGGAGCTGAATCCCTCTCTGGTTTCACATTCAGGTGCTGGAATGAATGGATAACGGCAGGAATTCAATGCCAGGCTGGTTTCCGTGGGTCCAGCCCGGCTTGCCCTCACCCTGCTGTTTACATTGACTGCAGCAGCTGGCACAGCTCAGCCCCTGGMACACCAAACACAGCCCCAGGCAGGGGCTGCCTGTCCCATTCCCCAGGCTTGGCTCATGGGCTCGGCCCCGACACCAAATTTCCAAGCTGAATGTGACAGGACAGAGGGGAATGGCCTCAAATGAACACYGAGTAGGTTTAGGTGGGATATTGGGAAGGAATGCTTCCCTGTCAGGGTGGTGAGGCCCTGGCACAGGGTGCCCAGAGAAGCTGTGGCTGCCCCTGGATCCCTGGAAGTGTCCAAGGCCAGGCTGGATGGGGCTTGGAGCAACCTGGGATAGTGGAAGGTGTCCCTGCCCATGGCAAGGGGTGGAATGAGATGATCTTAAAGGTCCCTTCCAACCCAAACCATTCTGTGACTCTGYGAAAAGGAGGTGAAAATGGCTCTGTGAAGGAATCTCTCCTGCAGGGCTCTTCCTGTTCCCTGTCTCCTGTTGAGCATCCCAGTCCTTTTCCCTCAGCTCYGTCCCTCACCTGCAGTGGGAAGGAATCAGGGAGCAGTGGGACACAGCCATGCCCTCAGCACTGCTGCAGTGGCCCCACAAATGCACCTTTGTGCCCCCACTCCTCCCCCTGCCCAGCCAGCAGAGCCCCAGGAGGGTCAGCAGGGCCACAGCACCACCCGAACCCAAATCCTGGGATACAGCTCCGTGCCACGGCCATTAACGGGCTGGAAYGATCTGCAAGGCTCCGGGGGTAAGAGTAAATAGGAAAATCAGCTTTTAATTCGCAATTGGAGGAAAAGATTCTCTGGCCCTGCTCAGAGAATGAGCAGAATGCCCTGCAGTGTCCATTGCCACGCTCACCCTCCTCCCCTCCGGAGGAGTTCAGGAAGAGGAGCTCCATGATCCTTCCTCAGAGTGCAGGAATTCCTTCTGCACAGTCCAGGGAGCCCCCAGGGCAGAGGAACACACACCGTGGGCTCTCAAARGGTCTCTGAGCCAAGCTGGGGAGGGACAGCCCTTGTTGCTGTTCCCACTGCTTTCAAACAAGCAGCTCCCGGGAATGTGGGATCCCCMCGAGCCCGGAGTGGCTTTAAGCGAGCAGTTCTGCCACTGCAAATAATCCCTGGTGAGAGTGAGTTCCCAACGCTGCTCCCCACGGCCCTGGGGGACGCTGGCCAGGACAGAACGTTCGTTTATTGGCTTTTATTCCCTTTCATTTCATCCCACTTCCACACCCAGCCCCGTGTGTGGGTCACTGAGGTCTGTGGGTGCCCCAAACGCCCCCCAAATGCCAGCGCAGCCCATTAAAAAACGAGTGGGAAAGCGAGGAGCCAGCTGCCGATTCCCTCGGGCCGAGAGGATTGTCATTGTCACGGGAGCCAGGCTCTGCGCTGAGCGCAAATTCAACACTGGCCTCTCGGGACCGTTCATTTTCCAGCCTCGAGGGTGCCAGTGGAGGCTCCTGCTCCTGCTCTGTGCAGAGCGAGAGGCACAGCAGGGCTCAGGAGCAGCAGGGCTCTGATCCCTGACTCTGCTCCAGGCACCTGGAGGGGACCTTCTCCCTCTTACCACCTCCGAGAATCAAGCTGGGCTCCCAAATCAAATAAAAGTGAAGAAAYCAAGCTGAATTTCCCCAAAGTAGGTGCAAACAGGAGAATGTGAGCCTGTGCTGTGCTGTGCTTATTCAGACTCTGCAGTTCTAAGCTTGGCTCTGGTGTTAATTTGCCACTAATCAGCAGCTTTGGCCACGTTTCCTGACTGCTCCCTGTCCATTTGCCCATCAGCAGCAGGAAAAGAGCAGCGTGGAGCACTGAGGAGTTCTTTGTGAACAGTTACAGACCGTGCTGGGAGCACTCCTAGTGCTTGTTTATCACAGAATCCCGGAATGGTTTGGGTTGGAAGGGATCTTAAAGATCATCCAGTGCCMCCCCTGCCACAGGCAGGGACATCTTCCAYTATCCCAGGCTRCTCCAAGCCCCGTCCAGCCTGGCCTTGGACACTGCCAGGGATGGGACAGCCAGAACTGCACTAAAAGAAGTGTATTTATCCCATCAATTCCATGTAAAATAAATATAACCGAGCCTGGGCTGTGGAGGGAGTCATTGATGTCCCTAAAAACAACTCAGCCTGGCAAAGAGGGTTCCTCTCTTGTCCTCTCTCCTTGTTTCYTCAGGAGGATCATTGGGAACACTTTAAAAGCGCAAAATACGCAGCAGGAAGAAGCCCAGAGAGAGAGGGAGAAAGGAGAAGAGAGAAACCACCAATGCTGACCACAGAAATAAAATCATTCCCAGCAGATTTCAAGAACCAGCAGAGAGGGAGGAATTTCAGGAGGGGCTGGGAGGTGGAAACCTCTCTCCTGTAGGGAATGAGGAAGGGATAAGCAGCCCAGGAAACCCGACCCCTTATCCCAGTTATCTGCAGAGAGGAGATGGGATTAGGTCCGTAATGGGATGGGTGCCCACTGCTTCGCATTTCTGGCCAGGAGGTTCCTGACACCAATCCCTGTGAATTTATTCAATTACCACAATAAAAACTCATTCCCTACCGAAAATATTGAGGGAACTGAATAAACCTCTTGAGTAAAAGGGGATTTATTGCCTTTATCGGGTCAGGGGATCCAGAGGCACCTTCACTCTTCATTTTCCTTCCCCCTGGCTCCTGGCAGAGCTGCCCCATCCCACATCCCACATCCCACATCCCACAKCCCACATCCCACATCCCACATCCCACATCCCACATCCCAGGAGGGGCCAAGGCTGGGAAACAGGATCTTGGTGGTGCCTTGGAATCGTTTTTGGGGGCTTTTCTCCCCTTGGAAGGAACTTTCTGCTGGTTGATTTTTCCCCCAGCATTTTCTGAGCTCCTCAGCATCCACGTGGCCCGAGCACACTCGGTATCCCGGGAACTCCTGGCAGTTATTGACAGAAAATCCCGGTTCCAGCAGGGGCTGCTGACAAAGCACAGATGGGAGCAGGTAGAAGTTGGCCGTAAACAATTATTGTGGGAAAAGCCTGCGATTGCAGGAGAATCTGAGAGCGAGGCAGCCAAGACTCGCTAAAGTTGTAGGAACTGGGAGATGATGTGGGAATTSCTTCTCAGGAAGCCTCTCCCTGCAAAAAGGTTGAGTTCTTCGAATCCTTCCAGACACAGAGGTTGAGGTGGAAGAAAAAAGCATTTTGGTGAAATCAAAACCAACCTTGTTTCGGTGTTTTTAAAATCAGATGCTCTGTTGAGGGCACAAAACCAAAATAATTTTAAACTTTAAATATTAAATTTTAAATTTTATATTTTAAATTTTAAAWTTTTAAATATCCTTTGTTTTCACAGTCCACCTGTTCTTTGAAAAWTATAAAGCAAAATCAGAGGTTTTTTAAAAAAAGACATTTGAATGTGTTAAATTGTCCAAAATTGAAGCAAAATTAAAAGTTTTGAGTTGAACTAGAATAATATTTTTCTTCTTTTTTTCCCTGGGAATGYTGCATGCCAAGATCTCCTGCCCTGTGATTCCAGCATTCCCTGGGCAGCTGTGCCGGGGTCTGACAACGCTTTAGGTGAAGAAACCTTTCCTGATATCCACCCTAAAGCTCCCTTGGCCATTCCACTTTGTCTGTCCCTTGGGAAAAGATCCCAACCCACTCAGAACCTTCTCCCAGGTGGTTGCGGAGAGCCTTGAGGTGTCCTCTGAGAGAGGGAAGGAAGGCACGAATCCTCCTGGGAYGGAAATTCCTGAATCCCACCAAAACCTGACCAGAGGGTGAGCAAACCCTCGTGCCGAGGTGACAGYTCAGCACCCSCTGGGGTGGTCACAGCCCCAGCACRCTCCAGTGGGAGCATTCCAGGGGCTCCTGGGCTCCAGGGACAYGGGATGTGAGCCTGGACACGCTTGGGACCATCCCGAGGAGGGGTTGGACAGCACCATGTCCATGGTCACAAGATCGTGGAATCACAGAGCCATGGAATCACAGAATCATGGAATCACAGAGCCACAGAATCATGGCATCACAGGGCCATAGAATCATGGAATCACAGGGCCATAGAATCATGGAATCACAGTCATAGAATTATAGAATCGCAGGATCGTGGAATCACAGGATCGTGGAATCACAAGATCATGGAATCACAGAGTCATGGAATCATGGAATCACAGAGCTATAGAATTATGGAATCATGGAATCACAGAGCTATAGAATCATGGAGTCACAGAATCATGGAATCACAGAGTCGTGGAATCACAGAGTCACAGAATCACAGAATCACAGAAT
>JACAXG010000013.1:390547-522195 GCA_018881555.1 Amblyornis subalaris
CATAGAATTATGGAATCATGGAATCACAGAGCTATAGAATTATGGAATCACAGAATCATTCCACAGAGTCGTGGAATCACAGAGTCACAGAATTACAGAATCACAGAATCATGGAGTTATGGAATCACAGAATCATGGAATCACAGAGTCATGGAATCACAGAGTCACGGAATCACAGAGTCACAGAACCATGGAATCACAGAATCATGGAGTTATGGAATCACAGAATCAAGGAATCACAGAGCCATAGAAGCATGAAATCACAGAGTCATAGAATTATAGAATCACAGAGTCATAGAATCGTGGATTCACATAATCATGGAATCACAGAGCCAGAGAATTATAGAATCAGAGAATCATGGAATCACAGACAGGTTTGGATGGAAGGGACTTTAAAAATCATCCCATTCCAACCCCCAGCCATGGACAGGGCTGCCTTCCACTGGGCCRGGTTGCTCAGGGCTCCATCCAGGCCGTGCTGCTCGGAATCTCCGAAAGGACAGCTCGCGTGTGATCCGGCACGTCCCGAGCATGGAGCACGGCCCAGCAGCCCCGGGGTGCTGGACAGAGCTGGACACATCCCACAGCCCTCCTTRGAAGGAGCTGCCGAGCCTCTGCTCCCCTCCAGGGCTGAAGTCATCCCCCAGCTCTCCAAAGGCTGCGTGGGGAGCTGAGCTCAGCTATTCCCTTCTCCCTTGCAGCGTCYAAACCCTGGGAAGTTCGCGGCCACGTGGCGTGGGCTCCCTGCTCCCTCAGAGCTGCGGGAAAAGGCCACTCCCTGCCCTGGGACACCTCATCCTGAGCTTCATCCTGAGCTTTCCCCACACTGGTGCCTGGAGGAGGGAGCTGTGCTGCCAGGAATAGGGATATGGGATGGTCCAGCATCACTCATGTGTCCATCACTGCCTGCTGCTCCAGGAATGCAGGAGCTGCCTGGTTTTGTGGGATTTAAGAGCTCAGCAGGGGCTGTGGGATGTCCATCAGCAGGTGGTGGGTACCAGGAGTGCACCCACGAGGCTGCACAGCCCCACCATCCCCTCCTGGCTGCTTCCACCCGGGATTTGGCTGGAAAACAGGGAGCACAGCACTGCCAGGCACGCACACCTCGTCCTTCTCCAGGGGAGAGTGAGCACACACACGGAGCGTTTGGGAGCCAGGAAAAGAGAGCTCCTTSTCCCCTTTTCCTGCCTTTGGGCTGGGGCGAAAGGAGGATTTTGCAGCTGCTGAGAGCAAAACCTTTTAGGGCCAACCCCCTGTGGGGTGAGCAGATGTGCAGCAAGGCCACAACCCCACACCGAGAATGGGATTTTTCTGCTCATTTGGGGTCACTGATTCCAGGTCCYGAGCACTCACAGAGATTTATCAAGGCTGGACAAGGTCAAGGGAAGGGATTCTGCTCCACTCTGGTGAGGSCCCACCTGGAATGCTGATCCAGCACGGGAAGGACGTGGAGCTGTTGGATGCTGTGAGCAGTGAATGGAGTTTACTCCGTGGGGAACACCAATTGGGATGCCTGGAGAGAMAGCTCAGCGTGGCCAGTGCACATGAATCCTGAGGGTCACCTCTCCAGGGCAGGACTGGGATGGGACCCACCTTGGGTTCTTATCTTTCGCCATTCCCCAGCCAAAACCTAGGGCAGGAATTTGCTTTTTTCATGGATGTTTTCAAGGGATTGGGGTTTTTCTGCAATTGTTTTCACCGGGCAACAAGGCAGGCAAGGGAAATGCTCTGCAGGCAGAGCAGAAATCCTCGTGCAGCACAGACTCAGAGTCACTGCTTCCTGCTTTTAAATGGAATGTCAGCAGCCAATAAACAGGAAAAAACCTCTTCTGCCCAGCAAGGCCCTTCCCGGTGAACGTCTCCTCCGGACCTGCTCTTGGGAGCTTGGAAACACTTAAAGTGCAAAAATAGCACCTGCAAAGTCAGCAGCCAGCCCTGCTCCTGGACGAGTTGTGTGGCTGGGGCTTTTTTTGGGCTTTATTTATTTTCCAAAACCTGTTCCAAACGCTCTGGAAGGAAGCGAGGACTGTCCCCGGCCACCTCCGCCTGCGAGATCCCGAACAATGTCCCACCTGAGCCAGCCCTCCTGCTGCGGGCAGGACACCACGGGAATGGATTTCCCARGGAATTGAGCTCCTGTTTGCACCGCTGGGATACTCCTAGGGAGAGATGCCGAGGAAAACCCAAAAGGATACACTCCAAAAGCCAGTCCTGGGGTGTATCCAGAAGCCCCTTCCCATCCCTGCCCTGCCTGGGATGCTCCTTGGTCACCCCATTCTCTCTTTTTTGRGGTTAAACTCAGGTGGAAATTTTCAGAAATAGAGGTGGAAAGGAGTTTTTTTCCCTTATGGAAAACACATCCAGGTTTCCCACTGATCGTTTTTGCTCTCTGCAGGGCACTGTGGGAAAAGGGGAGGATGGTGGGCAGCAGGGAAAGCTACAATCCAACCTGAGATGGATGCAATCAGCAAATCCCTCAGGGAATCCTCTCTCTGAGCATTCCCAGCTCCAAACCTGAGGTTTAGCAACGCTCCTGGTGTTCCCTCGGGATCTTTTCCCGATCAACATTGGAGTGTGTCCTGTCCTGCACTCCAGGAATGAAGAGAGAATTGCATTTCTGTGGCCGTGCCCTGTGGGTTATTGGTGGATGACCAAGCCCAAAGGCCAAAGGATGAAGAATTTACTGATGTTTGCAGTGCTTAATTCTGAGTTAATTTGCAACCCACACACACAGAGAGAGAAAGGAATCACTGAAAATACAAGTKTCACACAGTATGGATTGTGAAAAGGGATTAAGGAGCATTCCCTGGGTTTGTTTTAACTTCTGGCAATAAATGTGACCAAATCTCAGCAGTTGCAAGGCAGATCCACACGAGCTTCATCCTTTGCTTTAAAGCACAGAGGTGCCACTTTGCAAAGGTAAAAGGAGATGCAGGAACACRACAAATGTTTTATCCCAATCCTAGACCAGCTGACAGTCCCTTTATCCCTGGAGAGGTGTCTGGGTGGGGTTTCTGTCTGTACASCCAGCTCACAATGCCATCCCTGTCCCGAATTTCCAGAGGTGCCAGGAGTTGACACAGGAGATTGCTGTGCTCTGACAGCTCCTCCCGACTGCCAGCGGGGCCCAGCTAATTACCTATTGATCCCAACTTTTGGGGGTTGTTAGGATCCCAGAGGTGTCACATTGTTGTTAACAGAGTTTTAGTGCACAGGAGATGAAGTGCTGGAGGTGAAATGTGGGAAGGGYTCATTTCTCCAGCGGCACAGCCCGGGCTGGGAGGCAGCCATAGGGCAAGGGGGGTTATTCCATTATTCCAGCAGGTGTTTCCAGGGAGCTTCCCAGCATCCCCCAGGCACTGCAGGAGCCTGATTCCTGCGGTTAAAATTTTTAGACCCAATATGTTTCAAGACTTTTTATCACCTCCCAGCTGCTGGAGAGATCCCAGGCATGGAGAGAGGGGCAAGGAGCAGCACCAGGGTTTCCTGTGGCACACACRGAGGTGCAGCAGGAGATCCCAACCAACACCCACCCTGCCCAGGCTGGAGGTTCCAGCTSCCGCTTTCCTGTGGCACAGAGCAGGAATACAAACGGGAATAGAGACAGCAAGCAGCTGATCGCTGAGGGGAACAGCCTGGCCTCAGCACGAGGCATTTCCAGCTGTTCCTCCAGCCCTTCCCTGGGTCTGAACGATCCGAGTTCCCTGCCGGTGTGGAAGAAGGAACACGCCGTGAGATGAGCTCTGTTCCCATGTCAACAGCTCTCCAGCACCACGAAGGACATTCCCTCCCCTGCCCAGGTCCCCAGCACCACAAAGGACATTCCCTCCCCTGCCCAGGTCCCCAGCACCACAAAGGACATTCCCTCCCCTGCCCAGGTCCCAGCTTAGCACTCCCTCGCCAAGCCGCGTGCTGTTGGTGGGGACACAGGGCCGGGTGCTCCCGCTGAGCAGGAATCGGCCAGCACTCCTGAAGATTCCCACTGAGGGCTGCTGGAATCTGGGACACAAATACAGAGAGAGAGGTTGAAACGAGCCCAGCTGAAGTGGCACAGTCCATCGGTGCCTTATCTAAGTCAGCCCTTCTATTTTTGGCTCTTGGCTGTACAATGTTTTGTCTGTGTCTATGGTACTTTTTGGCAGCAGCTCTCCAGCATCAGCTCCAGCTCCTTCCCTAAAGATGCTGGAGCAGGCACCCCTCATCTCTGCCACCTGGGCAGGTTGGATGTTCCTAAATCCAGGAATAAGGTGCTGAGAGGRTGGAATTCAGAGCCCTGTGCTCAGAAGGGGAGACAGCGGCGAGCGTTGATGCCTCAGCTCTCTGACACGAGGTCTGGGACAGGCTGTACCACGAAGTGCTCAGAGAATTACCCCAAATSCGTCCCTGCATCCCCACCTTCCCAAAGCCACCCCTTTCCCGGTGCCACAGCCTGCAAGAGGCTCCCATGGACCCAGCCACGAGGAGAGAATCATTATCCCTGTTTAAATCCRCGTGGGTTTACCATAGCAACTCCCCAAGAAGGAATCAACAGCTCCTGAGCAAACAAACACTTACTAAAGCGCCCTCCTGAAATATTTATGCTTTGTTCCCCAAAAGCCCGCTAAGTGCAGGGCACTGCCTGGCTCCGGGAGCGTCAGGAGAGGCTTTTTCCCGCTGCCTGGCAAAGTGGAAAAACCATTCTTCAGCGCCGTGTTTGTCAGCCCGGGAGCTGAGGCAGCCCCACGCGGCGGGACCGAGGCACTGGGAGGTGGGAGCAGCTCCATCAGGGAATGGGAGAGCCTCAGGTCTTCCCTCATCAGTGGGAAGAGACAAGGAATGCCAGAGTCTGTGGGGTGGGAGCTGRGAGGCGTTCGGGAAAGGCAACACGAATTTAGACAGGAAAATGGGAAAAAGAGACCTAAGGAATGAAGGGTGTSGCGGTATAAACCCCTCTGGGCAGAGAGGGCGGCTGGGGAGGGGTTTGTCCACCTCTGCCTTGGTSCACCCTGCAGAGGGAACACTGAGGCTGTTGGGGAGCAGTGGGAACATCTGGGATGGGCAGSGGAAACATCTGGGCTGGGCAGCACCCTCCTGCAAACGGGACCAAGGAGGGGAGGTGGGGAGCACGGAGCCACCAAAAATTGGATTTTCCTGCTGGGGAACAGCAGCCTGAGAGAAGGGCACTGCAGAGGGTGGTTASTGTCTCTCATCACTCACAGCTCAGCATCCAGGACCTGTGGAATGGCCCCGTGGACTCCAAGAAAGCCAAACTGGTGATTTTAGGGATGTCTGCTCTTCCGGTGCGTGTTCCCCTCCCTCAGGAAGCAAAGCAGGTGCCTTGCTCTGGAAAACAGGCTCCCCAAAATTCCCTGTTACRGGCACGTGCTGGAATTTAACACATCCCGTGTTTGTCACCTTGCACCTGACAAGGATGGAGCTGTTCAGAGCCAGGGCCACAAGCCAGAATGAAAAGGCTCTGCTGGATAAACGTYGTTTATATGGCATTTTCTTGGAGTTGTCAGCCAGCTTTTACAAGTAAATATTTTTTAACAAGTYAACAACTCGCCTGGGCCTGCTGTTACTGCAGGGTTTTTTTTTCCTGGGGAGAGTTTTCTCCTGATTCTATGATTCGGTGTAAATGCCACCCCTTGGACGAGAGAATTTCCTTGGAATGAGATTGCCAATCTGCATCCTGGACTACAACTGAAGAAACATGACACAGATGGAAGACTTGGCTGTGAGGTTTGATTCCCTTAGGATTTATTTCAGTGGGATAAAGGCTCTCAGTCCTTTCAATCCCTGCTGTCACAAAGAGCAGGAAAGGGTTCAGAACCCCAATTCCTAAAAATRCCTGAAATCTGTCATTTTGCAGCCCTGAGAGCTCCGGATTGGATGTTTCCAGTGCAGGAGATGAGTCAAACAGGGAAAATATGCTGCAGTGCAGAGCCCAGAAAGCACCTGCCTAAACCACGGCTCCCAGGATCCTCTCCCACCGCCAGGAATATCCCCAAGCTCCGTGGGACTACGGCAAAGCCGAGATTCCTGAGTCACAGCTTCTCTGGGCAGCCTGTGCCAGGGCCTCCCCACCCTCACAGGGAAGGATTTCTTCCCAATATCCAATCTAAACCTGCTCTTTTTTCACTTTGAAGCCATTCCCCCTTGTCCTGTCACTTCATCCCTTGTAAATTGTCTCTCTCCATCTCTCCTGTTGCCTCCTTCAGGTCCTGGAAKGCCACAATGAGGTCACCCCAAAGCTTCTCCAGGCTGAACAATCCCAGCTCTCCCAGCCTTTCCTCCCAGCAGAGCTGCTCCGGCCTTCTGCTCATCCTGGTTGTTATTTTTCCTGGCTGATCATCTGATAGGAGATTTAGAGAGCTCCCTAGACACAGAAAATAAGCTCCTTGGAATTTAAAATAAATCAATTCAATAAAATACTATAATAATAAATAAGAGAAATGTAGCTCCTTGAGAGCCCCAGGCCAAGAAATGGGTGATGTTGGACACCTCCTGCACGGACAGGGCAGGACTCCCAAAGCATTTGCAGGATCCATTTGGCACAGAAGGATCCAATTCCCAAGGGAGTGAAGCTGCCCCGTGGCTTGGAGAGCGAAGAACCTCAGCCCTGGGATGCCAGGCAGGAACTTGAACCATAATAATAAAATATTTACTTTTACATTTGGATTTATTTGTTCTGAATCTGCTGCTCTGAGCTGTCTTTTCCGTTTCAGGCTGCCCGAAGCAGGCATTGACTTTAGTCTGGCTCTCTCTAGTGGTCTGAAGCTTAACGAGCTCTAAGCCCTGCTCTGTAATTACTTTGGGTGATTTAAGTACGAACAAAAAAGACATCGAGTCACTTTCGAGCAGCTAAATTAAAAGCAAACTGGATTTAGCCGCCCAGGGTGTGTTTGCAGGTGATAAACGCTTTCTCACAAATCTCATAAAACGCCCTCTTTCTGCTGCACCGAATGTAATTGGGGTTTTTATGGTTCTTTTTTAATAGTTCCTCAAATAATTTCATCAGCAGCGAGTCTCCTCCTGGATGGAGATTTAATAAAAAGCTGAATCGTTCCGAAAGGCACGAGCGTGATCTAATCTTGCACCACTCTTCTTCCCAGACCTTGCGAACGTATTCCTGACGGGCTGGCAGTTAATAATTAATAAACGGAATAATCTGCTTGCAAATGGCAGGCTGACACCGTGCTCTCCCCACCTGCCTGCCCAATGGCAACGAACACTTTATTTTTTTCAGTCAGGTGCCTCCGAGGTCGGGGTTAAGCACCCAAACAAAGCCGTGGAGTGTCTCGGTGTCACCGTGACCGTGGCTGAGCTCTGGCGCTGCTGGGGCTTCTCGTTTGCTGCCCCAGGGGGAGTTTGCTGAGTTCAGCCCAGCGAAAATGAACCCARATAAAGGTGCAGAGAATTCCCGGTCTTTCTCAAAGGTCCTGGCGTGGCCTTGGACGTGAATTACCCCCTGGAGCAGGATGGAATCGGTGAGTCCCCGTCCCAGCGGGTGCTCTGTGCTCGGATCCTCCAACCCCTTCCCAAAGTTCCACCTGCACGTTCAAAGCTGCCAGAAAGCCCTGAGTGCACCTGCATCCTTTTAGAGACCCCAAATGTCCCCACAGAGCAGTTTGGGTGCATAACCAACACCTCGGAGATCTTTCCCAATCCACGTTCAGCATCCTGACAACGACCTTTGCAGCTCGGGCGAGCGAACACCCGCTCAGGAAACGATCCCTGTCCTAGAGGTAATTCCTGCAAAATCACTGCCTCGTTTTTCCTGCAGACCTGTGGGAGAGGCACCATTCCTGTCCTGTGGAGACCAGGAATTCCCAGCTCCCCGCCTGGGCACTCGCCTGTCTTTGGGCTTTGTTTTGGAGAGAATCTGCTTTTTTCCATCATTTTCCTCACCAAAGCAGCACCTGGTGCTAGAAAGGAGCTGAACACAGGCTGGAATACAGGAAGGGCACCTATGGAAATGTGTGGATGTCCTGAAGTCAGCTGAGCTAAAGGARTTCATCCCTGAGCACTTGTGAACTGAAATTTCTAAGGCATTAGTGAGGATCTCTGAGAAGGTGGTGACAGGGACAGGAGGAACAAGCAGCACCCTGGATTTAAAAAAGGAGAGGAAGAAGCCCCAGGAGGGATCCACCATCCTGCCCAACTCTATTTCTAGGAAAGATACCAGGCCAAATTATTAAATAATCAATACAAACACCTCAAAAATAATAAAATTACAGGGGAAAAGCCGGCATGGGTTTCTCAGGAGCAAATCACATCAAATCAAGCTCATTTCCTCCCCTGGCGGAATAACAGGCCTGGTGGACGGGGACAAGCAGATGTGATGCAGCCTGACTGTAAAAATCTGTGTGCTCAGACAGTCTCACGAGCAAATCAGGGGCGTGGGAGCAAAACAGGAACACCAACAAAGCTCTGGAATTCAGGGGCATCAGCAGGAGAAAACGCAGGTCCCAGCAGCTCGATGCAGGGGGGCACGGAGCAGCTCGTTTGGTTCATGCCCATTAATAACGGATTTTTCTGACAGCAAAGGTGATGCAGGTCCGTGAGCTGGGAGGTGTTGCCACAACACGGAGAGCACGTCCTGAATTCGGATGGATCTGGATAAAGGGATGAGRTCTGCCGGCTGGAACTCGCTGGGGACAAACAGCACAATGCCCRGCTCGGGCAGGAGAAATCCAATGTACAAGTGTACAAACGCAAAGCGAGAGAGAACTGATGCTTTTGGCATTGGCAGAGGTGCTGGAAGTTCACAGGTTTTTTGTTGTTATTTTTGACAAAGAACATTTCTTTTTTCCTGAGGTTTAGGCATTAAAAAGTAATGTTTTAGGGGAGAGCTTCAGTGGGGAGGTCACACCTCGAGTGCAGTGTCCAGTTCTGGGCCCCTCAGTGCCCAGAGGGGCTGGAACGTGTCCAGGGAAAAGAAMGGAGCTGGGGAAGGGGCTGGAGCACCAGGAGCGGCTGAGGGAGCTGGGAAAGGGGCTCAGCCTGGAGAAAAGGAGGCTCAGGGGGGACCTTCTGGCTCTGCACAACTCCTGACAGGAGGGGGCAGCCAGGGGGGTCGGGCTCTGCTCCCAGGGAACAGGGACAGGAGGAGAGGGAACGGCCTCAGGCTGWGCCAGGGGAGGGTCASGTTGGACACCAGGAGGAATTTCTCCRTGGAAAGGGTGGTCAGGCATTGGCAGGGGCTGCCCAGGGAGGTTTGSAGTSCCCATCCCTGGAGGTGTCCAGGGAAGGCCTGGACGTGGCACTCRGTGCTCTGGGCTGGGGACAAGGTGGGSATYGGGCACAGCTTGRACTYGATGCTCYGGGAGGGCTTTTCCAGCCTCAGTGATCCTGGGATTCTGTGGCAGAGCTCCCTGTGCTCATCCAGCTCAGCCCCCGGGCCTGGCGTTGAAAATGAAACGTGAAACCAAATGACAGAGGTGACAGCTCAGCAATGGTCACCTGCAGCCACCATGCCCAAAAATGTGTTGCTTTTCAGACCCAGCAGGAAGGGGCCCGAGGCACAGGGTTAAGGGCTCTTTCATTTTTCCACATCCAGGAATATGATGCTCCCATGTTACTAATTCCCAGCATTTAAACCATTTCCCATCTCTCCAGGTGTTCCCTCTCATGGGACTGTTTGATCAGCAGGTTGCAGGTGGGATGAGGTGTCACAAATCCAGGCTGCCCTGTTTGTCACAACACAAGGGGGAATTTTCCCGTGGGAATGCTGGAGGTCCCTCCTTAGCAGCACTTCTGAACTGTCTCCCTTTGAGGTTCCCAACCCCGACAGAGTCCCTCAAATCSCTGCATCCCTTCAGCTGAAATCGCTGGGAACAGCTTGCAGAGCGCTGAGGTTGGAACTGAAGCGCTGTTTATCCATCCGAATCCAGGGATTCTCAGCCCTGGCTCTCTGTCTCCCTCGCTGGGCTCCTCCCCAGCAGGACCAGCCCAGGAGCAGCATTCTCACCGCGCTCTGTCTCACACAGACTTCATTTTCCTCCCTTCATACAAACACCAGCTAACAGGGCACGAGGAGAAATCGCCTCTTTGTTTATTGGGAATGCAACAATAGGATCCTGTTCCACATCCCGAGGCCGTGGCCAGCGTGGGGGACAAACAACAGCAGGCACAAGCCAAGATCTCTTGTTGTCGTTATTGTTTTGCTTTAATATCCTCATCAAGAGTTCCAAAGGGATTTTTATCCAAGTTTAGCATCCCTGATGCAATCCCAAAACTCAATAAAGGTACAGCACACGCGAAAGAAGCTTCTTCTCGGAGACCACAGGGATAAGACAGAAGGTTTTGATGTTCAAGCAGGTAAAATCATCCAACAATTCAGTGTGAATGTGTCCTGCCATGCTGGGGGTTTGTCCAGGTTGGGATTTTGGGTGGTTTTCCCTGTTTCCATGCAAAGCTCAGTCATATAAAAGTGAAGAATTCACAAAATAATTCACCTGTGCACACTGCGTGTCAGTATTAGGAGCTAAGTGCTGGGAAGAATTCCTGGTTTTCTCTAGGTGGGAATGAACTTTTGCAGAGACAGGTGGGGGGTCCTGGCCCCTGACAGGGTCTCTGCTCTGGATGTCCCACGAAACYGTAGAACAGGGATCACCTGGAGGTGACAATGTCCCTGCCCTCCCTTTGGAGCGAGCCCTGCCCCCAGCCCAGAGCAGGGAGCAGAGCAAGAGCTCAGCCAGAGCAGGAGAGCAGGGCAGGAGTGAATATCCCACTGGAATACAACTGCAGCCCAGGGAAACGCTTCCCGAGCACAGGAATCTCCTTCCAGCTCCGCAGCCCGGGAGAACGCTCACGATCCACAGCTAAAATATTTGGAATATTAACATCTATCAGTTTCACACGTCTCCTGAAGCAGCACGTTCCCTGCTTGATTGATCCTGCCATATGGGAACATTAGCCTGTACCATCTCCATCTGCTCCAGCTTTAATTTTATCAAAACCATTATGACAGGAGGTGGAATGTTTCCCTTTCCACCCTTCCTTCTCCTCCCGCCAAAAGCTGGCTGATTTCTCCTCAAATGAACCCAATTTCCAGGCCTGGGAGAGAAGGATTCTCTGTGGATTCTGTCTAGGAACAGCTCTTTGATTTCAAACGCTTGGMGTTTGGGAAGCAGAGCTAAAACCCAGGAGAGAGGGAACTCACAAACTTCATTCCCAGAGGAATTTCTGGTATTCATGAGCTCAAAGCTAAAAGAGGAGCAGTGTGTCCAGGGTGTTGCACATAATTTCCACTCTCTGCTTAGAATCCCAGGATCACTGAGGCTGGAAAAGCCCTCCCAGCCCATSGAGTCCAAGCTGTGCCCGATCCCCACCTTGTCCCCAGCCCAGAGCACTGAGKGCCACATCCAGGCCTTCCTTGGACASCTCCAGGGATGGGCACTCCAAACCTCCCTGGGCAGCCCCTGCCRAKGCCTGACCACCCTTTCCATGGAGAAATTCCTSCTGATGTCCAACCTGACCCTCCSYTGGCACAGCTTGAGGCCATTTCCTTTTCTCCTGTTGCTGATTGCCCTGGAGAATGAAAAAAAGGTATTCTTTAATCAGCCCTGACTTATCCTGTCACCATTGGTTGTGCATCCCTTCATTCCTGCACGACAAAAAGGASGGGAAAAAAGGAAATCCAAATCTCTTGCCCTGTTTCTTCTCACTTATTCATGGCCACAGATATTTTTATGATGTTCCTTTTCTACAGTAAACAACACCCTACATCCAAATTTCAGTGTCACAGAATCATGGAATGCTTTGGGTTGGAARGGACCTTAAARCTCATCCAGTTCCACCCCTCTGCCCTGGGCAGGGAACCTTCCACTATCCCAGGTTGCTCCAAGCTCCATCCAACCTGGCCTTGGACACTTCAGGTGGAGACACGAATGAGCCTCCAGATATTAATACAACGTTAATACAACACAAAATTAACACAATAATAGCAGCAAATACAGAAATGCCAACACCACAGCCCAAGCGTGGCCTGTTCCCTGTGGCACCTCGGTGACCCAGGAGCTTTAAACCAGCTCCTGCTGCCCTGGGAATGTTCGGGGGGGCCGGGAGCCCCRTCCTGGTGTGCTCCCTTTGTCCTGCTGCCGCTCAGGCTCTGCATTATTCAGCGACACCGAACGCTCCCGCACGCAGCCAGGCACGGAATCCATCCAAAGGATGCTGAAAGAGGAGAACCTGCCCACAGGCAGCAGGCTGGGAGCAGAGRAGGTTCCCAGGGCTGAGCAGCAAGAGCTGGGCTTCGTGTTCCTGCTCTGGGAATGCTGTGACGATGACAGCGGGATGGGAGTGGCTGCCTGGCTGCAAAGTCAGCAGAATAATAATAATAATAATTTTAAAAAGATGACTTTGAAAGCGCCGTTTCTTGCAGCGTTTCGCTGTGCAATCGGGAATGCTGCCACAGGAGGGAAGCAGTGCTTCACTTTTGTTGCTTTAGCAGCCAAGGTTAATTATTTGTATTTTTAAACTGTCTATTTCGACCGTTAGCAAAACCTCCCTGATGTGACAAAGCATAAATCACAGAATCATAGAATCACAGARYGGTTTGGGTTGGAAGGGACGTTGAAGATCATCCAGGTCCACCCCTGCCACRGGCAGRGACACCTTCCACTATCCCAGGGTGSTCCAAGCCCCGTCCAGCCTGATTCCTGCAGTGGAATCCACCGCTTCCAGAGATTCCTCCCATCATCTCTATTGCTGCACATTAAATAATGATTTTTATTTTCCAGTGACCCCTTTTCTACAGCAACTGAAACCAAAGCTGCGGAGCTTTGCAGAAACGTTTAAAAGCAGGTGGAAACATCACTTTTCCTTCTGTTCTCAACAGAGGGAAATAAAAAACCCAAAGTATTCCCCAGGAGTAGGTGTGGGGCTCTGCAGAGCTCAGGAGACAAACATAACCTTGCTCTGCRCAGCAACAATCTCTCCAACGATGGGAATTCCCTCAAACTCCCCATCCCAGCTTTTCCCGCAGCAGAGGGGAGTGCCAAGGCTTTTGGGGTGGTGGTTGTGGCCCTGGAGATGCTCTGAAGGACAAACTCTGCACCCACTCTGCTCACTCCTGGCCAGCTCCGGATGTCCTGGTGGGACACAGGGACTCCTCCGTGCAGGTTTCTTTCCCKTGGTCATCCCAGGAAAACAAACTCAGCCTGGTCTCCCATCCTTTTGACACAGCTTTGCTGCCTCTGGGTGGTGGAAATTGATGCCAGTGGTTTTGGTACGGGATGGATTATATTCCATCRGAATCAGCCGAAAATTTGCTGGTGGAAATTTCAGAATAGGAGGCAACATTCCCAAAAAACACATCTAAGCAGAAGCGCTGTGCATCACAGGGAGGCAGGGAAACCTCCAGCCTGTCGCCTGTGAAAATGAGGCTCAAGCCTCCTCGGCTTTCAGGAAGAGCCATGGGGAAGCAAATCTGAAAATAGCAACTTGCTGAATTTCTTCAGWCTCTCTGAGGAGGAAAATGGGCAGTTTTTCCATGGTTCTTTCCTGCTTYTGCTTCCTGTGGGACCTTTGGCTGATAACCTCATCAGTCGTGTCTCCCTGTCCCATCCGTCAGAAGGAGGATGGAATAAAACTGGGAAAACTTTCACTTACAATGCGAAGACTTTGATATTGCTGTCCTGGGTAGCAGTGATGAAAATCAAAATGCAGATGCCTGAGAGAGAAGTTTCAGTGCTGATGCAATTTGTCAGCATCTCCTYCTTGTTCCCACACAGGGCTGAATCATCAGAGAACAGGGATTGATCACTCGGGATCGTCATGTGACAGCAGAACCCACCAGCACTGACTGCGAGCAGAGATCCCAGTCGGAGAGGAAAACTGGTGAAGCGTAAAAAATATTTTGCTATGGAGGAAAATATAGGAAATAACCTGACARTCGTGGAATCATGGAACGGTCTGGGTTGGAAGGGACTTAAAAGATCATCCAGTTCCAATCCCTTCATGGGCAGGGACACCTTCCACTATCCCAGGCTGCTCCAAGCTCCGTCCAACCTGGCCTTGGACATTTCCAGGGATGGGGCAGCCACAGCTTCTCTGGGCAACATGTTCCAGGGCCTCCCCACCCTCACAGGGAGGAATTTCTTTCCAATATCCCATCTAAACCTACTTTCTCTGTTTGAATCCATTCCCCCCCATCCTGTCACTCCAGGCCTTTGTCCAAAGTCTCTCTCCATCTTTCTTGTAGCTCCTTCAGGTACTGCAAGGCCACAATGAGGTCATCCCGAAGTTTCTCCTCTCCAGGCTGAACAATCCCAACTCTCCCAGCCTTTCCTCCCAGCAGAGCTSCTCCATCCCTCTGATCATCCTGGTGCCTCCCCTGGACTCACCCCAATACCGTGCACACAGACATCTCTTTAGGGCTTTTTTGCACTCTGCATTCCTTCCAAACCCCATCCCTCTCATGCTCCCAGTACAGCACAGTCTAGTAGGATTTGTGCCAAAAGAAAATCCTCCAGCTGTTGGCACTGCAGGCTTTATGATCCCCAAATAATCTTAAGCACATAGGGCAGTGGTACCTATATGGAAGAGTCACTCCATGACACCCTTCAACTGGTGAAAAGTCGCTTCTGATATTCAGTGTTTTACATCCCACGCATTGCAGGCAGTTAGCAAGTAATAAAGAGCAAGAATTCATTAATCCTGGCCCTACCCCCAAGAGGTGTGTAGACAAACACAAATCTACCATAGAAATCGAGCAGCCAAGGTTACGTGACTCGTCCCAGGCCACAGAGGGTGTCTGGGGCAGAGCTGAGATTGAAGTGCACAAACTCTGATTGCAAAGCTCGGCGAAACTTATTTTGAGGAGGAATAACATTCAAACTAAATTATCCATTCAGAAGAAGTCTCGTGTTTTCCTCAGTACTTTGTTACTGCTTTGCAAATACATCCTGGTAGGTGGGGTCAGGCTGTAAATATTCCCATTCTGAGTGTTTATACACACACAGACACACACGTGTGTTCTCCACACKCTGTGTGTGAGAACAACGAGGCATCCAGTGAAAGAATTCCGTCCCAAGCAGGCAGGATAACAAGCTGGGGTGTGTTTTTCCAAGGCTCCACGAGCAGACTGCCGGCTCGGTGGGGACAGACTTTCCCACGCCAGCCCGCGGTCCTGCGGCCRCCCTGTTATGGAACAGAGTCACGTTGGATCCACACACACACCCTTCCCCCCCGGCCTCAGGGATGGGCATTTTTGGGATCTCCCCGGGCAGCAGATATCCAGAGGGAGAAGCCCTCCCACTGTGCACCCCCACAATCCATAATTTCCCTGCGGACCTGCCGTGCTCTGATGATAATAAACTCACAGCAACACCTCCTTCCAGGAAAATTTGCAACCGTCTTTCATATTTCCACAGTTTTGAACAAATAATATTCAATCCCTCCCTCCAGCCTGACATATCTCAGGCCTTGGSAGGGGCTGCCCAGGGAGGTTTGGAGTGCCCATCCCTGGAGGTGTCCAAGGMAGGCCTGGACGTGGCACTCGGTGCTCTGGGCTGGGGACAAGGTGGGGATGGGGCACAACTTGGACTCGATGGGCTGGGAGGGCTTTTCCAACCTAATTGATTTTGTGATTCTGTGATATCTTGGGTTCTACAGTGAATATTCAGGCAAACTCCCATGTGGCCCTCAGATACAATCTGAAAAGAAAACAACCGAGCTCTGTGTGTTTCCTTGATCTGGTTTAAATGTCTGCACAGACAAGGAATTCTTGCCTTTGTTGTAATTAGTGGGCATGTGCTCAGACTCTAATAATTGTTCTTTAGGCTTTCTTACCAGTCCTGACCTTCCCATTTGGACCCAATAAAGCAGATGAGCTCTGTGCCTTTTTGTTCTCAGATGACAAAGTGCTCGGCATTTGGCRCTCAGCTTATCTCATACGTTTGGGATTTTAATTATCAACACAAGAGCCTTCCCAAAGGCTGCCTGGGCTTTTGGTATGAAGATTATGTAGGGAAATTAATGGCAGAAAAACGCCTTTGTCCATCAGTCCTTTTCACCGTGGCGACTAGAAACTCTACAAACAGCTCTTCTATTTTAATTCCAGAAAACACATTTGCAATATCATCTTTATGGAGGAAAAATATGCTCAGCTTGAGTTTTGTTTTGTGCTGCTCTGTGTACGAGAACGCRAAGCTGCCGTGGATGGCAGAGCGTGTGGGGAACCCAAGAGCACAGTCTGTTACCAGGCTTTATTTTTTGCACTGTCTGCTCCCATTTTTCAGTGTTCTGACTTATTGCTGATTATTTTCAAGGAGCTCCAGTGCATCCGACAGTGTAGGAACTGTAACTCCCCGGTCCCAGGGCGGGATTGCTGCCCGAACGAGATAACCCAGTGGGGCATTAACAGCACACGAGCCAAACTTTCCTGCTCGGAGAACTTAGGTCTGCTTGGTCAGATTGACCAAAAAGCACTGAGTTTGCTTAGTTTTTATTTTAAACTGGCAGTCTGATAACACAGGGGTGGGTGGATGGTTAGTGGGGCAGAGATTTATCTCTGAGTGAGTGGGGGCTTTGTGTGCAGACACAAATCCTAAAAYATGGAATGGTTTGGGTTGGAAGGGGCCTTAAAGATCATCCCATTCCACGGGCAGAGAGACACCTTCCACTGGAGCGGGGTGCCCAGAGCTCCATCCTCGGACACTTCCCGGGGTGGCGCACACAGCGCGGGGAAGCTTCGCAGCGAGAAGAGAACAAACACAGCCCGGCACCCACGGGCCCGGGACCCTCCCGCGGGGATGGCGCGGGGGTGGCCCCGCAGCCCGGTGGCGGGGGCGGTGGCGGGGCGGTCCCGGTGCCGGAATGGGTGTCGGAGCGGTCTTGGTTCGGTCCCGGTGCCGTTGCCGGTGTCGGGGCGGTCCCGGGGCCGGGGCGGTCCCGGTACCAGCCGCGGTGGCGGTGCCGGTATCGGTCAGTCCGGTGCCGGTGCCGGTGCCGGAGGCGGGGCGGCCCCGGTACAGTCCCGGTGCCGGAGGCGGGGCCGGGCGGCGGGCGGAGGCCGCGCCCCGGGGGCGGTGTTGCGGAGCGGAGAGGCGGCTCCGGAGCCATCGCGCCTGCCCGGCCGGCGGCGGAGCTCGGTGCAGGGGAGGGGGGCGGGGGGCGGCTCGGCGGCGGGTCTGCGGGCCCCATGGGCGGGTGTGTGGGCTCCCACCACGACTCCTCGGGCAGCCTCAACGAGAACTCGGACGGCACCGGAGGTGAGCGCCGGCGCCGGGCCGGGGGGGCCCGCGGGGGGACCCCGGGGCGGGCGCCGCGGGCCGGGGCCTGCGGCGGGCGGGGGAGCCTCGGGGCGCCGCGGCCGCTCCGGCCGCTCCGGCCGCTGCCCCGGCTCGTCCCCGCCTGCTCCCCGGGCCCTCCCCCGGCGCCCCGAGTTCGGCGGGGCCGTGCGGAGCCCGGCGGGCGCTGCCCCGCGGACGCGGCCCCCGCCCCGCAGCGCGGCCCCGGCGAGCCGGGGGCCGTGCCCGGGGCCGTGCCGGGGGCCGTATCGGGGGTCGTGTCGCCGGGCGCTATCGGGGAGCTGGATCCGGGGGCGGTACCGGGGGTGTCTCGCCGGGCGGTGCCGGGGGGCTCGCGGACGCGGCCCCGGTGCGATGAAGCCGGGCTGGGCAAAGGGCCTGCCCGCGGCTCCCAAAGTTTGTTTTCCTCGGGCTCCGCTCCTTGTGGCGTGCGGGAAACGATGCCTCCGTTCGCTTAGATCCCGGCAGTGCTGCGGGGCCGGGGTTTATTTTCCATCGCAGACAGACGGGCTGGAGGAAAGCACYTCAGCGCGAAGGCAGCAATTCCCGGCGGCTGGAGATGCTGGAGCRGCGCGTCCTCCCTCGTGTGCGAGTGTGCACAGAGCCTGTGTGCAAACACCGCTGCGGGGCGAGCAGCCTTGCCCCCCGGGTTTTCCTCCGGTTCCGTGCCCGAATGATTGCTTTTCCAACGCTCTCAGGTTTGTGGACCCYTGATGTTGTCCAGCTGAGCTGGATGTGTTCTAGAGTCGTTTAAAGTCAGCCTACCAACAGGACACTCGACTTACAAGTAGTCCTTATGCATGCGGGGTCCATGGATTTCAGGATGAAAATTGCTGACCTAGGTCTGCGTTTTCCCCCGTGTCTTACAGAATGTTATTTATCAGTCTGGTTTTATTTCGGGTGTCCCAGCTGATGGGTGTTCTTTTATCAGTGACTTCGCTGTCGTTCCATAATATAAAGATATGCAGCACTTAGAGCTGTATCTGAACCAACCATCTGCTGATTAAAGCCAGATACAGAGTTCACAGAAATAGCAGAATTCCAGCTGCTGAGAACTATGTGGGATTTCCCAGAATCACGGAATAGTTGGGATTGGGAGGGACCTCTGGAGATCATCCAGTCCAACCCCCCCCCCACSAAGGCAGGGTCACCTGGAGCAGGTGACACAGGAACACGCCCAGGTGGGTTTGGAATGGCTCCAGAGAGGGAGACTCCACAGCCTCCTGTGCATTTAATCACGTCATTGTCATTAAAAGGAATTTTATAGCTTTGAGGAGTATGAGTCTTCCTTAYTCTATTAAAAAAAAGGGGAAGAAGTGAATTACCTGGAATACATCTGTGCTAAGCAGAATTACCAACCGGTGAAAGTGCTGTGTGGAATGGACCAGTCAAAAAGAATGGYAGGAATCATCACATACCCAAAAATTTTGACCAAAAGATAGCATTAAAAGCCACCCTGGCGTTTATCCTGAGATGTGCTTCAGCAGCTAGGTGCRATGAGGTGAGATCATGTCACAGAAATAGGCTCAGTTTAATTTCCTCGCTCTTATCTCGCCTCTGATATTGAATGAACGAGATTGGGGAGGGGAAAAAAAACCATTATCAGAGTTCGGGTGATGTTGYGAAATAGTCACATTACACCCTCCCCAGCAGCGTGCGAGGTGGGCAGGCTCCATCCAGGTTTTCTGTGGCCGTGGCGGGAGCGCGTTCCTGCCCGGCGCTCCCAGGGATGGCACCGCGCTGCTCTGGGGTTAAATAACCCATTGTGCCTGCTGCAGTCCAACGGCAGCTGGGCTTTGGAGACGGGAGAGATGCGAAATGCGTGTCAGCTGGCTCGTGTTGATTCATGCTCTCAGGGTAGTGTTCCTTAAGGTTGTCTCGCTGAAGTGAGAAGCACTGAAATTTCAGCTGAATTATGAGCTGCTTAGGACTGTCTTAAACAATCGGCTACAGTGTGCAATAGCCTGTTTTGTAATGCTACGTCTCTGTTCCTGCCTCTCCACAAGGAGGAAAGGGGAGTTAGGTTAAGCTGGAGGAACCTCTGAGTATCTCCTGTAAATGTGGCTCCCCACATGGCAAAGTCCAGCCTGTGCTGATTCTGAGCTTTACGAATTCAGCCCACACCAAGGGTGAAACCTGACTTGGTGTCTCAGGGGAGCTGCTGTCTGGAGGCATCGGCCAGTGAAGCAGCTGCAGCACAAGTGAACACGATGTGGAGTGTAGACCTGTGCAGAAAGATGACTTTTCCTGTTCCCCAAACAAGGCTCGGTTCCTCCAGCTCCGGGGTTGCGACCTGACCCGGTACATTCGCTTTCAGATTGCTGTCAGTGAGCAGGGCCAGGGCATTTCTAAAGCCTAGGAAGGTGTTTTGGAGCAGAAAYGTGATGATTCTAACCTGCCAGGGATGCATTTCCTTTGGGGAGGCTTTGTGGCATGGAAAAGTTTCCTGGAGAATTGGGAGTGATGAAGGTATTGATTAGACAGCAGCGGCCGTGTGTGATGCTGTGTGAAAGTGGGAGCCACATCTCCAGTCTGATTCATCTCGGTTTCAGTTTATTACAGGGCAGTGGGGAGTGGCAGAATCGTGCTCAATTGTATCCCTGGAGCCGAGATGAGGATTTGTCACATCCCTGTATTCTCCTCGGTGTTGTTGTCAATGGCCAGCACTTCCCGTGGCTCCTGTGAGCTCAGCAGAGCTGACGGCACGTCCTGGCCACGTGTGCTTTCTTTGTCTCTTACCATGGGCATTTYCCAAGGTCGGGATGCCTGTGTGTGTCTGTAGGGCTGTTGTGTATCCTCAGGTGTGTGTCCGTGTGTGACACGGAGCTAATGAGCCCCCCAGCTCGTTGGTCGCTTCTGTTTGCATTGACCCCGGAGCAGGAGGAGGCTGCTCCTCGCCGGGAATTGAACAGATGCTGCTCTGCCCGTCCGGCTGGAAGTGCAATGGGCTCTGCAGATTGGTACCAGCTGTTTCATTATCACTGCTCTTTTTAGGAACTTTGCATTTCACCTCAACGTTGTCTGGCACAGAGAGGAAAAAGGTCCTGTCTCGGTGTGGTGTAGTCCAGCAGAGCCAAATTGTGCTGGGTGTTCGGGTGGTGAGGTGGATTTATTGGGGACTCTTTAAAGGAAATACAAAGAAGAATAAAACGTGATCATTAAATAGTTATAGACACAGGTTTTCCCCATTTCATCCCTTCAGCTCAGCTGTCTCCCACCTAATATTCCAAGGTTTCAGGAGCCAAGCACCACTTCTCTTCCAGCTATGCCCTGTCCAGGGTGACTGAGTTCCTGCAGGATGGTGAGACCAGGGAAGAAATAGCTGTTCTCCAGCCACCTCCAGGTTGTGGGACCTCTTCACTTGTGTTTTCWGAAGAGCTTTGGGCTTGGAGTTAACTGCTGGAAAACTGCACTTGTGCCTATACATCAGGTATGCTCAGTTAAAATCAGGAGAGCTCTGCCAGCTCCCATCCCCTCAGGGATGTCCTTCCTGAAGGGCTCCTCAATTTCCCTCCTTTATTCCACGGGGAGCAGCGAGATGGAAAAGGAGGAGCCTGTTCATCCTCTCGTGGCAAACTCTTACCCCTCTCAGAAGTTGCACATTACATTATCTTACCTGGTAAAGTTCAGTGAGACAGTTATTTGTGTGGAATAAGGGAAAAGCAGGGAATAGAGTGTCTGGAAGCACGAGAAGTCATTCCAGATTAAGCCTTTTGGCTGCAGCTGTCTGATTGCTGCTGAGCTCTCCTTGACACGATGCTCAACTGCCTGCTGGAGTTCTTATCGCCCTTCTTTGTTATCAGAGATGCTGATTGTGTTTGCAACTTGTCTTCTTTGCTGCTGCCCCCATCACCCAGCAGCGAGCACGGGGCCAAGAGGAAAAACAGGGCCGCCAGAATYGGAGATTATTCCAAATATCAGCTCCTCCTGCCGGGTTTGATGCAGTGCTGGAGCTTCATTAACTTGGAGAAAGGCAAATATTGTGCTCAACCTCTGCTCTCAGGAGCTGGACAACAGCTTCTTAAATATTTTCCTTCGAGTGCCGTGCGGGGCTGCAGATCACATGTCTGCTGGGGAGTCACAATAACTGCTTTCACGGTGCTTCTCTGCAAGGCTGACCGGCGGAATTTGCATATTAAGCAGTGAGATTTGCTGCTCACAATTGCACTAATACAGCAGGGCCCTGCCGGGCTGGCACGGGGGGGTTAAACAAGCGTCTCATGACTGAGCAGTTAAGAGCATTTGGTGCCTTCCCGTTGTGTTGGAGCGTACAAAGAGCGTCCCAGAGGGATTTTTCGGGGAGTTGGAGCTGTTGGATGCGAGCCGTGGTGGTTCGTGGTGCACACAGCACCTGGCTGGGCTCCCATTGCCATCCCAAGGAGGCAGCTCTAGACCTCAGGTAGTCCCTGCTGGTTTGTAATGAACCCTGGAATACAGGGCTGGATGTCTTTTGGGAAAAGGGTTATGAAATCAGAGCTGGCTTTTGCTGTTGGGTCCTACTGTGGGGTGTTTTATGTGGTTTGTTTTGTTTTTGTTGGGTTTTTTTAATGGAATAATCAACAAAGCTTAGCCTGGCTTTTAAACTTGCTCTAAATCCTTCCTGCTCCATGCCTGGCTGTGTTTAAAGGGTGTAAAGACACAGCACTTGGGGACGTGGAAAGGTGGATTTGGCAGTGCTGGGTTAGTGATGATCTTATAGGTTTTTTCCAATCTAAACGAGTGTATGATTTCCACARGTGTATATATGGTTTTTATCAGGGCTTTGTAATAAAAGTGGCCTTTCATGGCTCTGTTTCCTGAGGCCTGAGCACCCACAGCCTCCTCGAGACTATTGGGATGTGAGAATCTTGTGCTGACAACCCYTGGTAGCTCAGTCCCAAGTATTTCTCTCCTGGCATGTCACTTCGGTGGGGTGACACTTTTCATTTGTAAACTACTAGACTGGCTTTTGTTTTTCAGGTGATAGCAAGTGAGTCTCAGAAATTGAAATAAGGTGTTAGTTTTGCTGTTAATAAGGGCTGGCAACCGAAGCTGTTTGGTTTCCTTTTTGGCTGGTTCCTCCATGTAATTGTTTGTTTGGTTTCTAGATGAAGTGATTTATTTTAATTTCTCTGTTTGGGATTGCAGTGTTGAAAATGACAACATCCTCCTTCGCTGCATGTTAAATATAATAAATTGAACAGTCATTGTGCTTTGGAGATGTCTGATAAATGGAAAATATTATTAGTTGCCAGTTTGAATAAACTCTAAAAAGCAGCCATCCACTCTCATTGCAGCGAGTAATATGATAGCTATTATTTTTCATGGGAATGTTGAATAATATAATTTATGAGTCACAAATTATAATACAGTTGGAGCCTGAAATAAAGATTTGCCTTGCAGCTAAGTTGCAAATTCCTGTGAGTCTTCTGGCAGGTGCTGAGAAGGGTCAGGTTGGCCATAGTTGCTCTGGTTACCTCCAGAAAAGAAAGAMTAGAAATATGTGGAAAACTTGGGAGCAAATGACCGTGATTGAGGAGTGGATAGAACTGGTCCTTTGCTGCTTTATCAGCAACAGAGGACTGGGATACTCTGAGGGTGTGCTGTAAAGATCACCTTCATCCTCTCTTCTGGACAGACACTGGGCATAAATGTTACACTTTGAAGCAAATTATTTTCGTTTTGATACCTTGCCTTAAAATCCAGCTTCCTTTGATGCAAATATTTCAGTTGGGTTTTTCCTCTTAAGGATTATTTTTTTAATTTTGGGGGCGTTTTTGCCCCAAGTTGCTTATGGCAGCTCCAGGAGAGTTTTACTGCCTGGTAGGTGCTTCATGACCCTCCCAATTCTTTCTCACCAGACTCAAAATGACTTTTTGTGGGTGGCTGGAGCAAGGTGTTTGTCCTGTCCTGTGGAAAAGGCAGATCCCAGTGTTTCCGTGGCCGTGTAGCGTGGCTTTCCCAACTTCTGCTCTGAAAGTGACTGTGGGGAGGGCTTGGTTTTCCTTCCCACGGGGTGTTTTCCTTCCCAGAGCTGGTGGCAGTTTAATGTGCTGCCTGTGTGCTGTCTGGCAATTCAGAGTTGAAAAAAAMCAGAATTGTTCCACTACTTAGGAAGCAAATGAAGTGTAGGTTTTGTTGGGTTTTTTGTTGTTGTTGTTTCGTTTATTTTCTTGTTTTTTAAGAAAACAAAAAGGTTTCCGCTCACGTGGGGATTGTGTTTCCAGTGTAATTCAGTGTTTCATACTGAGTTATCAGTAACAGAGGAGCCTGATGCATCCAAAGCCTGGTGCATCCTGCATCCCARAGCAGCAGGAATGCTCCTGGCACGGTGGAAAACACCTCCAGCACAGGGWATCAGCTGACATTGCACTCTTTGTCCTGTGTGCAGTAAAAAATGTCTCCTGTGGGTTATTTAAGGTTCAGCTGGAACCTGAATTTCGCATTTGCTGCCTTGTGCTGACCCTGGCACACTCAGATTAAACGAGAGGTGGACCAGAGATGATCCCAGCAAACTGCATGAAGCGTTTTTATTCTTTTTCCCCACCTTAGAAGTCAATTTAAAACTGTCTTAAATGCTGTGTGGGGCCGAAGTTTCTTAGACTACCTTAAATATTTAAAATGCCATCGGTCTCATCCTGAGCCTTCCCAGCACTGAACACTGCAGGTTCTGCAGGTAATAAATGCAGGAGCAATTATTGGATGCCATCAATTTGCGGGAGCTGCTCTACATCCAGTTGACCTATCCAGGCCTCCTGTAAAGCGTTTGGAAATGCTTCCTAAAGCGCAAATGCTGCTGGGGGCTTGTGCATTAGAGCAGTTTTAGCAGCTCCTCCCTCCAGCCTTTTCTCGGTGTCCTTTTCCCTTCCCATCTCCCCCCTCTCCTCGGTGAACARGAGTTAAAAAGGAAAATTCAAAGCCCTGCTGGAAAGCCGTCGGTGGGAGGAGATGGGCCCGGTTCTAAGCAGTGATTTTTTCGCTCGTGTGGMATCTCAGATGTGCTGGAGGATTTTCTGTGTGCCTGGCTCTGTGTATTTGTGTGTCTAAAGACATCCTTGTGCTGCAGATCAGGTGCGAGGGAGGGGATTTGGGGAGTYTCTGCGTGATCTGTCAGGTGGTTTCCCCCACGTTCTCGAGCATGAAAGCAAAGGCACTTCACAAAGGGTGGTGAAAAATGCTTCAGTAGTGTTCAGCCAGAACAGGTACTGCCCAGGGGGAGAGATTAGAGGCTGAAATGTGRAAATGTATCACACAGAGCTGTGGGTCGCATGGTATCTTTGCCCGTGTTTAATAGGGAGAGTTTGCTCTTAAAACATATATATTCAGTCTGTTACCAGCACTTCTCCGTAAATAACTAAATAATTTTTCATGTAATGTACTGATAAACATTTTATAGTTCGTAACGGCGTACGGTTTATAATGATGTATAATAAATGTGGCAACTATAAATAATTCTCTTAGTTCAGACAACAGATGATGTCGGGAGGGATTTTTCACCTTTTCCCAGAGGAGCCGTGTGCTCTTTGAGAGCACTCCCAGGGCCGGGAATGGCATCGGAAGCAGAGCACAGCACTTTGGGATTGGAAGCTTGGTACCTTTCTATTTTTAAAATTCACTCGTGAAGCTCCATTTGTGCTCCCATGCGGTGATGAAGGGCACTGTGGATTCAGCAGAAGGATCTCTCCGTGGCATTTACTTCGTTGCTTCCTTTCCCTGCCACTGCACTATCATCTCCTGGGATTTCTTGCCGGGATGGGTAAATACAGGCTCTTTGTAAAGGAGAACCTACAAGAGAGCAGAGAGGACCTGCAGCTGGCAAATGCCATTTTCTCCTCTCTGCCTGTTGTTTCTTGGCCACACGCTGCTGTGGGAGCACCTGAGCCTGCAGCAGAGCATCAGCAAGCTCAGGGTAATGGCTGGCTGGAGGAAAGGTAAAAGATTGGAGCCAAAATTGCTAATTCACGTGGACTGACTGCACGGAGCGATTCCTGGAAAAGCCGCCTTTGGATGTGTTTCCTTCGTCGCCGGTGCACAYAGAAGCTGGGGGTGTCAGAATAGTGGCTTTATTACAGAACATTTAGCTTTTAGTCAATGATAAAAAGTCACCAAATGCTTCTGACCCTCTGTGAGTCATTGCACYGCATCCCTGTCCCCCCGGAGTGGGACACGCTCCAAGTTGGAAAGGGACGCTCAGCCTTTGAACATGTTTTAGGTATTTTTTTGGTGCAGGTACAAGTCCCACTTGTGCTCCTCCCAGGCTCTGGCTGCTCCCAGGGTGAGAAGACAGGGGCAGTGAGCAGTTGGGAAGGGTTTTTGGGAAGCAGAGCGGGGCGTACGTGCGGGATAGTTTGGAAAGCGCAGCCGTTACCCGAAGGTTGGATGCACATTTTCCCTGGATGCGTTCCCGAGGAGGATATATGTGGTGGCAGCAGGAGTCAAACATACGTTGAGCTGAAGCTCAGCACTGCAGCGTTCACACCTCCAAGGAGCAGCATCCTTTGCTGTTCCCACATTTGCTCTGGCTGGGACGTGATGCCAATGCCCCGATGGCTGCGGGTGAGCCAATCTCTCCCTCTCCCTGGGCATTTCCATCCTTCCAGTGCCTGGAATGAGCAAACCCGCTCCTGGAACGGGTGGGAAAAGACAGGTCCCAGCTGAGGGGTAGCACTTGGAGGGGTGAAGGAGAGGAAAGCTGTCCCAGAGCTATTTAAACTTTATTTTCTTCAAGGGTTGGATTTCACTTGTGGGTTGCATGTTGATGACTTGGCTCAGTGAAATCCATAACAGACTGATTTTTGTGATGATTTTTTTTTGCTCTGTGCCTACGTTGAAAGCACATGGCTTGCTATAAATACAAGTGCTTATAGAATAAAAATACCTTCTGTGAAGTGCTGATCAATATTGGATATTATTCTAAGACAGGTTGAAATGCTCATTTGAGATGAGTTCTCTCACTCGTTTGTGTGTTGGCTTTTCMCATCCGTAGATCTCCATTGTGTGTTTATCCACATCTAAAAGTAGCTGCGGTGCCAAAAAAGCTTGGATTTCAACAGAAAACCACATGACTTTTGGGATCACATTGCTTGATTGAAGTCACACCCTTTGATTGGATGGCCCCACATGGATGTTACAGCAATATCCCATCTCTGCCTGCATCCCAACAAATCCCGCTCCTCGTGTGTATCCAGGACACTCCAGCTGCTCCACTGATAGTGCAGCACTAAAATAGCTCCAAAAATACCACAGGCACGGGKTTTGGCTTTATCTGAAACTCCTGCAAAGTAGAACAGGGAATACAGGATTTTAGTCTGGCGCCTGGGAATAAAAAGGGAGCAGCAGCATTGTCAGAACAAGCGAGCGTGGATGTTGTGCTTTGGTGTTACAAGGCAATACCAGAATAAGAATCCTTTAGTTGTAAAYAATCTTTCAGTTCTTGAACTCTTGCCTCGTGATAGAGCCTTTCTAAACCGGTGTGCAGACAGATTRTTTTGCTGTAAACCTCTAAAAACACTTGAACTGGGTTTGGAGTATCCTTTTTTCCCCTAAATAACACAAACCTTTGAAAACGTACCAGGTTCTCYGCTGTTGTTGGAGGTGACTCTCAAGAGCTGTGCCCTTTCTGGCAGAATGGCTTGTTGGTTGTGCACCTCATTCTCCTAAATATTGTTGTTTGGCAGTAGTTAGGTTTAGGTTGGGAAGGAAAACTCGTGGCTTATGATTAAATTATCACTCTGGCTTTTTAGGCAGCTTGAAAAGTGCAATAATCCACCGTTCACATACGGAATGAATTTTTCCTGCTTTATCCATCCCAAAGAAGACAGGAGTTCTATCTTAGCAAGGCAACTGCGATTCTTTCTTACTCTGATTGTGTTTTCAGATGATTGGTGTGCTGCAGGACTGTGGAAGGAACAATATTAGCATTTTATCTTTTTGTGGTGGGAAACTTATTACCAGGAGTTAATCATTTGCATTGAGCTCACRTTAGTTAGGAAAATATGATAGATATTTGGGGTGGGGGAGGAAGCATTTTGGTTCCTGCCAGTGTCCTGCTTTAATTCTCTTGGCAGCTCTGTCCAGAGAGATGCTGAGGGCGCTGCTGTCTGACAATCAAACCTGTTAAAAATCTATTTTATTATATAGTGACAATTCAGCTGAAAACCAAGTTCYGCAAAGCCTAAGACAGCAAAGGCTTCTGTGCCTCCTGCTTCAGTGCTGTGTCRAACAGAATATTCTGTCTTAGAAATTCTACCAACTGATTTAATCTTGTCATGAAACTCTTTCCAGGTTTGCCTACTCAAGGATTCTGTCGCTATCTGATTGCTCTGCCTGCCAAATTTCCAAGCTGAATTCATCTTCCATTGATAAAGTGCATTTCTCTCTGCTCGCTGCACTCACCCTTCCTTCTTTCACGTCTCATTTCATTATTATAAATTAATCAGGGGATTTTTTTTTCCAGCTGAATGAACTCTTGCCACGCAATTCAGATTTAGGGATCTGCACCATTTCTTCTCTTGTCTTTTGGAATTTTCCACCTTGTTTATGTTGAAGGTTACAAATAAGGAACCTTTTTTCTCACCGAACATTCTTCTATCAAGATATTTCAGCAGAGATTATTGTGTGTTAAAGGCAGTTTTGATGCTAAATAATGGGCCCCTGTGAATGGGGAGCTGGTGTGGATGATGCTCAGATGGGAACATTTTTGGTGCATTTTTCTCCTGCTCATCCTCAGCTTTTATACAGGTCTGAAACATAGCMCCAGTTCTGCTGGTCTGGGGTTTGGGGTGCCTTTGTGCAGAGCTGTGGAATCAGCACTTCCTGGGCATGGTTTGCTCGTTAGAGCACAGTAATTAGTGGCTTTGCCATGTACTTGCATCCAGCCGTTCTTAGGGATTCTTTTCACTGCTGCAGCCAGTAATCAGCACGTTTGGATGTTTGGGGGTTTTATTTCCCCAATGCCTTCAGAAGTCCCTTTTCCTAAACAAAATAATCCTACCTGCACTGAGAAACCATGGGAAGGGTGGGCTGAAATAGGAATCTCTTTTTAATAATGCATTCTCATTACCAAAGTTCTCATCCTTCWGTTTGCAGCTGGGCTTATCTTCCCTTGAGGAAAGGGGAGGAGGGCTGAGAAGAGACTCTGTCTAATGGTGGAGAATTCTGCTTGAGCTCAGAACCAAAGACTTTCAAGTCCTCAATCTTCATACACTTCCTTTAATCTGCAATTACATCATTCGTGTCTTAAATGATGGGAAAAAGCAGGAAAAGTGCATCTGTCCTGACCAAGAGCTCTGCTCCTGCTCTGGRGGAGATGCCACTGGAGAAAAGAGCTCCTGGAGCGTTCTGGTGAGGACCTTTGTAGAAAAGACAAGCCCAGCCTGTGGCCAAGCCCTGCTTCAGCTCTCCCTGGCCACGGCACAGCCCAGAGCCTTGCCAGCACGATCCCTGTGCTGCCAGCTTTGAGCTTGCCCCGAGTTGTGGAGAATTAAATGAGTTTTCAATCAAATGCTGTGATCCCTGCTTTGGAAAGGAAGTTACTTAAGGGCTGGTGTGTCCGTGGAAATACTGAGCGAGCATCACTCAGGCCATTAATAGAGCTAAAGCCTTGTGTGCTCAGGGACTCCAGAAAGAGCAGATTAATTTGCTAAAGGTGGAAAGGCTCTGGCTGCTTTAATCTCGCTTCATTGCAGCAATTGAAATGAAGAGGGCAGCTTCCTGTGCCTGCTCCAAGGTCCTTCCATCTCCTGGAGAGCAGCAGCAGGAAGGTGATGTCTGTGCTGGGGAGGAGGAGGAGGCCTTGATTATGTTCCTAATTTGGGCAGTTTTAAATCTGAGCGTTGGAGTCACTGGCACAGGTTGCCCGGAGAAGCTGTGGCTGCCCCATCCCTGGAAGTGGCCAAGGCCAGGTTGGATGGAGCAGCCTRGGATAGTGGAAGTTGTCCTTGCCCACAGCAGGGGGTGGCACTGGATGTCCTTCAAGGTCCCTTCCAACCCATTCTCTGGTTACATCAATAATCCTTGACCAGAGGCTGTAATGGGCTATTTTTTGCCCGAGTACATCCACAGGGGGATGMAAAGGCCTTGGAAGGATGTGGTTTTAAGGCTGCTTTGTTCACGTGCTCCCATTTACAGSAGTGGCTTGTTTTGGGGTTTTCTTCCCCCTGGATATACAAGTTGCAACAAAGGCTTGCACATTTTTCATTTTAGCTTAGATTGCTTTCTAGTTATCTGAGCGATCCACTGATGTCCTTATCTATTCTTACTTGTCTTTCTCTCTGGGGTAAATATGGTTTGCTTAACAAAATGTRTACTCGAAGGGTAGGAATTCCTTATGGCCAGGAGGTTGGTCAGATATGTTTCACCTTTCCAGCTGCTGAGCTTTATCCAGTCCTGGGTGCTGGAATTTCTTGGGGAATGGCTGTCCAGGAGAACAGASAGGAATTCAGTTTCAATACTGAGTGTGAAATGTTAACTTTACCATGAAAAACTACCTTGTAAAATAGGGCTGAATCAAGCAGCAAGTATCATTCTAGGAAATACAAATTCTTACATTCAATCTGTAAATGTTTGCTTATGAGTCTTTCACCTGTTCTTTAAACCAGGCAATTGCCTTTCAGTTTTGCAAATGGCACCCGAGGAACAGAATGTGGAAGTGTAAAATTAAATCATTAAGATAATGTATGTTTGGTATGTGTGTCAGGTAAGATTCCTATTTTCAGCTTACACTGAGCTCTTAATTAACTGATGAGCTTAAGCAGCTGAGATACAGTAATAGTGCATTTAGTTAATTGGCTCATGTGAAACTTTATCCCTGCCAATAACTGTGACACTGGAATAAATTCAAGACATGGTGTTAGATCCTTTAACAAAGCTAATTTAATCATTGGTCATTGTAAAAACAGCCACCAGCTCGGAGGCTTTTTGCWCATTCCCTCCTGGAATTTGTTCTGCGTGGCAGAAGTGACATGGCAAGCGTGGCATGCTCACCCAGGTAGTCCTGGGGAACGTGAGGGTGGCCATCTGTGCGTTATACCTTGAATTATCCAGATTGCAGGGTTTGCTGGAAGGGTYTAATGCAGCAAAGCCAAATGAACACTGTGCTGGGATGGGTCTGAATGCTCTGCTGGCTTCTGGGCTGTTTTGCTTTAGGGGAAAACCTAAGAAAGATGGAGAGGGACTTTTTGCAAGAGCCTGGAGTGCCAGGACAAGGGGGAGTGGTTTCCCACTGACAGAGAGCAGGTTTAGGTTGGATTTTAGGATGAAATCCTTCCCTGTGAGGCTGGGGAAGCCCTGGCAAAGGTTGCCAAGAGAAGCTGTGGCTGCCCTGTCCCTGGAAGTGTCCAAGGCCAGGTTGGATGGGGCTTGGAGCCTGGGACAGTGGAAGGTGTCCCTGCCCATGGCAGGGGTGGAATGAGATGGTTTTTAAGGTCATTTAATGATTTTATGATGTGTGGCTTTACTGCTGTAATAAAGTAAATTCCCTGCTGGCATCATCCAGGTCTTCAGAAGGTCCAGGGCCATGTCTAAACACACGAGAGCCTGCTGGGTAGGGTGTCCTGGCTGCCTTTCAGCATGGTCACACCTCATCAGAATTTAAAGAAAATCATCGGCCTAATATTTTTTGTCATTCTGGCAGGGTGAGAGATAAGGCTGCCTTTGATTATTTTTTTTTTTTCTTTTTCCATGAAAACGCTGCTGATGCTGGGAGCAGTCGTGGTGTAACACAGCCCAGATGCTCAACAGATGTGCCTGTGTCCCTCAGCCAGCCCGGAGCGTTTGTGGTGGCCCCGTGTGGTCGGGCTGTGGCTGCGTGGCAGGGGCCAGCCCTGGCCACACCACCCCGTGCCTTAGGCCAGCATAAAGCCAGGCTTTGGTTTAAACCCTGCTGAGCCAAACCCCAGCTGGGCCTTGCTCAAAGCACACAGAACTCTGCTCTCTGTGGGTGGGGAAGCACTTGCAGAATGTGGGAGATTTTTGATGCTGCTCCTTCTCCCTGGAGGTGTCCGTGGTGTTCTCTGGACGTGGCACTCGGTGCCCTGGGCTGGGGACAAGGTGGGGATGGGTCACAGGGTGGGCTTGGCGATCTTGGAGGGCTTTTCCAGCCTCAGTGGTTCTGTGATGTCAGCCCACAGTAAACTTTAAATCATTTTTTTTAGCTGTTCTTGTAGCTGTTTGTTGTGCAGAGGTCAGAGGGAGAACGTGATCAAGGAGGAAGGGAATTGGTGAGCCTGAACTGTTCATGTGCAGCTGGAACMTGGGATGTTTCCTTGGGTTAAATCCATGCAGCAGTGGCAGTGCCCACATCACACCAAAGCACCAGCACAGGTTGTCCAGTGAGGAACTCCCCCTTTTTTACACTTTTATCTGATGTGTCTAAAGTTTCCCTGTTAACTGAGTGGAGGGGAAGACACAAAAGGCTTTTAGTACTTTGAAAGCAAAGTTGCTGAGTTGCATTCTTCCTCGTGATGAGATACAGAAAGCACTGGGGTGGTGTTTTGTTGGGTTTTTTTTTTCTTTTAGATAAGCTCTGTGCAGCTTCCCACTGCATTCCCACAGCTCTGCTGGGCTCTGTGCTGCACTTGTTTTGCATGTGAGGCTGCCCTGGTGCCAAGCCCTGAGCTGCAATTGAGTTTTAGCTTAAGCTCCACACTGCAGAAGTCAAAAGAAATGTGTACTTTATGCAGCCTGTCTCCAATAGAGTATTTTTCATGTTGCTGACAGCTTCCTTAATGGTTCTTGTCATAGGTTTTAAAAAAGGGAGCCCAGTTGTGTGCTGTAGATGGTGCAGATTAAAGGTCTTGGTGCTTGCACACCGTGGTTTGGGAATGGGTAAATCTTTATCCTGTGCTGTATCCAGCTGAAAACATTCATCTGCCAGAGATAGGAGCAGTTTAAATTCCAGTGTAAACAGTGCTGACAGGTAATTGTGTTGATAATGTCTGTTCCCCGAAGCTATTTCAGCAGAGTGAACTTCCCTGGGAGGCTGGAGCTGAYGCTGAGCAGTGTTTTACAGCTCCTGCTGTGGTACCTGCTCCCTGGGGAAGCTGAATTTGGGGCTCCAGCATTCCTGTGCTGGGATGGAACAGGGACAGGTGGGCATCAGCTGGCGCTTGCCCTGCCTGGCAGTGTTCTTTCCTCATCCATGCTCACCCCTTGACCGAGGCACTGAGGATGTGGTGATTCCACAAAGGTGTTCCGTCCTTTTCCCTCCCGTAGACATTCTTCTCTGTCCAGACAAGAGGTGTTTTATCAGGAGCTTAATTGAGATTATTGAGAACTCTGCTTGTGCTTCCAGCAGGAACCTGAGTGGGCAGGCAGGAATCAGGAATATCCACAGGGCTTTTGTGAATAGTAATCCTACAAACACAGAATTGTTTGYGTCGGAAGGGACCGTTGCAGGGTATCCTAGTGCAGAGCAGACCCCAGGGCTGTTGGTCATCTCAACAGATCCTGCCTGTGTTGGGATGATTTGGGATGTTTGGATCTGGAATACCCCCGAGGGAGCAGATTTCAAAAGCTGAAGCTTTTATTTCTTGCTGCAACACCCCTGGCTGCTTTGAGGGGCGATGAGTGATGGGCTGCCCGGAAATCTCCTGATTTCTTCTGCAGTTCTTGTTGAAAACGATGRGAGAAATGGAACATACAGTGTAACAGTGGTAATTAGAGCCCATTTTTCTCTTTGTSCAGCCCATTCATCCACCCTCATCATCTCCTGTTTTATCTCCCTTGCTGTGAATCCTCTGGATCGACCCAGGAAGATTTAATGTGCAGGCAGAGGCAGGGAAGCATCACGCACTGAGGGCTTGTCCAGAGCTGCCTGGAATTACCAGAGGAACTTGCATTTTCCTCCCTGCAGCCCCTTCTGTGCAAGTTTTGGAGTTGGGTAAGAGTTGAGCAGAGACTGGAGGGACAGGGAAGGATTCCCTGGTGCCAGCACGGGGGGACACAGCCCTGTGTGCCCACTGGGGTGGCTTCCCAGTTTGGTACTTGGCTCAAAATTAATGGTTTTGCCCACACCTTTRTAACAGGGCTCGGAATCTGTAGCCTGGTGCTTTAGTATTGTTTAAAGATATAACTTGAATTTCTGCCAGGGAAGTGGTGTTTGTTTTACCCCGTGCAGTCTCACAAAAAACCATCAAACTTAGTTTCAAGCAATATCTTTATATCTGTCTATCCATCTTTATCTACATAAAGCTCACACAGACTCCCTAGAAATGTTAATTTATTTCCTTGTTAGGAAAGCCTGATTGTCCTAGTATTGCATTTGTAAGTCTTTACTACTCTCCAGTGCCACTTCCTTTYCAAAATCCTGGTTTTCCCTTGGAAAAATGGGACCACCTTAAGAATAGAAATGCTGAAAATTAGCAATAAACAGATGAAATTCTGCCATTTTGCTGTTGTTGGGTAAGCCTGTGCTACTTAATGTAATTTGAATTGTGTAAGCCTCTGCTACTTAATGTAATTCAAATTGTCTGCTGCTAGATGCAATGCATTTCCCTTTTCCCTCTCCCTGTTTTCCCTGATTTTCTGCACCTCTCCATTGCACTGGCTCTTCCAAGCACTGTTCCAATCCAGCTGCTGCCAGGATTACCCTGGAGAACGATGCAAAGGGAGTTTAGGATGAACTGTGTGATGCTGATACCAAATTACGAGATACCTTGTGAGGAAATTGGAGCAAAATAGATTTAAGATGGGACTAATTTGATTAAGCAGAGAACTGCTCRGTGATTGTGGGGAGGGGAGTCCTTGGGGCTATTACTAAAAGAAACTTTATGGGTAGTAAACTGTTTATTTGCATTTCATTTATCAGAGAAAAAGACTTTGTTAGCAACTGATCCTCAACAGGGAAGCAATCTGGTAAAGAAAATAGTTTTGATCATTGGTTCAGTTTGTAAAACAGTTCCTCTTCCCATGGACAGTCCTCAGATCCCAGCTTTTCCACTGCCMACTGAACATGTCCTGTCATTCCCATTCCGACAGACTGTGGTGGTGATCTTTTATCCTTCAGTTGGGCATTCCTGCTCCTTTCCTCACAGCTCATTCCAAGTCTTTTTCATCTCCCACCACTCAAGCAGTTGTCTTCATCTCTTGGATATTTTCCTGATCAAAACAAAGAAAAAAAGAAAATATTATAGARTCTTGCCAGATTCTCCTAATACAACATTTCAGCATTTTAATCTTTGAATATTTTCCTTTATCTGCTCAACTCGTGTTCCACTAATTGAGTGTCCATCCATGCCAGCCCTCCCCAGTGCTTGTCTCTGGATGTGTGTCCATCTTCCTACAAATCTGCAGGGGTTTGGAAGCACAGCCAGGCCCTGTTCTTGCAGCTCCAGGATGCAGCTGCTGCCGAATCCGTGGAGATCAACAGCTTCGAGCCTCCAGTCCTAAACTGGAGCGTGTCCAGTCCAGTTGTCTCCTTCTGGAGCCTTCCCTGCCGGGTTCTCCGTGCCCTGGGTGGGTTCTGTGTGCCTGGAAACTTTTCCAACACCAGATTGGGCCAGTTTCCCCCGCCTTTTACAAAAGCTGTAAAAGACTAATGCTGCAAGCAACATATGCTTGTGTTTGAAAGGGAAGGGAAGAAATTCGCTGTGGAGCACTTGCAGGGATTTAACAGYCAGATTTTAGTCCTAACTTTATTTTTGGAACTAGGTGAAAGATGTTCGAGGGAATGGGGTGGGAGGGAARAGCTCACGTAAGGCTGAGGACAGCAGAGGTGTTGTCACAAATGCTCGAGATTTCGGCTCTGGAGGGAACTCTGGGCTGTGCCAGATCCTGTGGGGTCTTGTCCTGGGTACCTGGTAGGTCAGGAACTGGGGAGGAGCGAGATCCAGTTCACACCTGAAGCAGGAATCCCCCTGCCCTTCTCCAGAGGCTCCGGGCTGCCCCACGGCTCGCTCAGCTTTGTGCTRTTGGATTTGACGGAAAACCCTTCGAGGCTGAAACATTCCCATTTTCATTCTGGAGTGCTGGAGTTCAGGGGTGTATAAATTAGGAATTATGGGTTGTGTCGCTGGATATTGGCTTTTAGTTTGGGAATCTTGTGGCAGCAGCTGCTCCTGCTCATCTGGTCCCCTTCGGAAGAGGCGCCAGTGCTGTGATATCCACAGTGATATCCACAGTGATATCCACAGTGATATCCACAGTGATATCCACAGTGATATCCACAGTGATANGTGATATCCACAGTGATATCCACAGTGATATCCACAGTGATATCCACAGTGATATCCACAGTGATATCCACAGTGATAGCGACATAACAAACACACCAGCTGTTCGAAAGAACTTCTACACAGACATTTTTTTGACATTCTGCTAAGAAACTGATTTAAATATCCGGGTTTATCTGCATAAGCTCGCTCAGAGGGAGCGTAGATAACCTTACAGATTCATTGCTTTGATGGGAAGCTGCCGGGAAGGGAAAGAAATTTACAATTCAGGTTATGAAACAGGCTGGAGAAATACATCTTTGCTTGTGAAAAATAAGGCTTTGTAATTTGCCAGGAGTTCAGTGGGGCAGGCAGGAGGAGCTGCCTTGAGGATCAAGGAGCTACCAGAGGGCAGCACTCTGCCTGTGAAAGGAAAATGTGTTATGCTGCTAAATCCGTGGCTTGTCTGCCACTGCTGCGGGGTCACTGTGAGGTGTTAAACAGAATTATTAAGATTGGGAAAGAGCTCCGAGAACRCGAGTCCAACCTTTGATCCATCACCACTTTTTCAGGCAGACACTGGCAGGGGCTGCCCAGGGAGGTTTGGAGTCCCCATCCCTGGAGGTGTCCACGGAATTCCTGGACRTGGCACTGGGTGCTCTGGGCTGGGGACRAGGTGGGAATGGGCACAGCTTGGACTCCGTGACCCTGGAGGGCTTTTCCAGCCTAAATTCTGTGAACTTCTTACCCGTCCTTGGCATGCACACCTGAGCTGTTGGAACAAGCACAACGTAGCTTATTGTGGAGTGTCACTGATGTGTGATCTTTTACTTTTTAAAAACTAGACTGTTAATGATTTCCATATTCCCTCTAAATAAATCTCCTGCCAAAAATATCAACCACTGCCATCTCCTGCGCTGGTGACTTCCAGAAGTGCTTCGGAGCGAACGTGCCTTCTTGGCATTTGTGAAACAATTCCTGCTTTCGAGCARGATATTAATAATTTCTTACTCATGTCGAAGTGATGTAAGATGAAAAATTCATGTGGATGTTACTTTCCCTTCTACATCTTGCAAGCTGGTGCTGCCTCTGATGTGCATGGTCTTAAATGAAGTCAACGTTTTCCTTTTGAGCTCTAATTTCCTTCCAAAGTGAGGAAGAGAAAAGTGACACTGTAAATACTTTAAAAGWGCTTCAGACTGTTGATGTTTATGTCTTTATCAGCCTTATTAAYAGAAAAGGGAAAGTCCTTTGATGTGGTCCAAAACTTTGCTTGTAGAAATTCACATGTTTTGTTTTAGTGACTAAAACATGGGGTGGAAAGAGAACTATTTGGGCCCTTTTACACATAAATTTTTTTACATGTCATAAGTTTCTTGTATCCCTTCTGCCCCATCTATCCACACAGCTAAACAGATGAATGTTTCTTCAGGGAAGGCCTAAAGCTTTTGGGGGATTCTTGAAGCACTTCTAATAGATGATAAACATGCTGAAGACCTTTTTAAATATTAGCTTGTGGTGAAGCCAAGTTGCGTTTAAAGGCTCAGTGCTGGGATGGATGGCTTGTTAGAGTGGATCTGGCTTTTGAGGCATTTCTAGAGACACTTTCTTCCACCACCCTTCCTTCCAGCTTGAGAAAAAAGGGAATTTATCACTGGGTTTATCATCGCTGCTGTGTGCGTAGGAAGGATCAGCTCTCCAGGGAGGAGTTCCTGCAGACCGTGAGGGTCTCTGCCTCTCGTGTAGTGAGGAGCAATAAATCTGGGTGCTGTCTGGGGCAAAGTGGGAAGCAGGGAATGGGCTGCTGGTGCTGGGATGGGGGCAGGCGGGGCCGCGTTCAGCCGGCGGCGCCGGGGCTGTTGGAAGTGCCTTTAACCTGCTTCCATAATTAATGTTTGGGGAGAAGSAGAGGGCCCCGTGGGATGAATTAGCATTCGTTGAGTGTACGAGCAGACAGATGTGAGCTAAAGCGCGATGGAAAAAAAGATGCCCGCTGACCCAATTTTTGACAGTGTCCCGTTCTGTCTGTCTGAAAATTTCATGCTCTGGCTGCTGAGCCTTAATCAGGAAACAATTCCTCGTTGGAGTGTTTTCCCACATGTGTTTTTGCAGTTTCATAATCCGCAGTTAATGCGCGCAGGGCTGCCTCCCTCCCCATTGTTTTGGGCTGCCCCATCATCCTCTCCCAGCCTGCCTGTGCTCGGCCGAGCCTTGGACCGGGAAGCCCTGGGCTCTGCCAGGAATCTTGGTGTTTGGTAAACACTGGGGCTCGCCGCTCTGAAATCTGTGAAATGGTCAGCGCTTCTTTGCAAAGCAAATGGAAGCGATCTCGTGGAAGCGAGCCCGTGGAAACAGCAAGCAGTAAATGTTTGTGGTCGCTTGAAAGGATTCAGAAGTTTATTATTGTTGGGTTCTGCGTGGGAAGGGGAATAACAGCTGGACTCGGTGGGTGGGTGCCACGCGATTGTCAGTTGCTACTTTTAATTAGGATCTGACTTTGTTTCCGTGCGAGTGCATCCTCCAGAGGAGGCCACCAGGATTGGAGGGACGGAGCAGCTCTGCTGGGAGGAAAGGCTGGGAGAATTGGGATTGTCCAGCCTGGAGAGGAGAAGCTTTGGGTTGAGCCAGTTGTGGCCTTCCAGGACCTGAAGCAGCTACAGGAAGGATGGAGAGAGCACCTGAGAAGCAGCAGCTTTGCTCTGCAGGCTGTGATATCCCAGCAGCTGGATATTGTTCCTGTAGGGGATATTTTGGCCTTGGTAACAGGACCTGGTGTCTGTGAGCTGTCCCATGGAGGGGCTGCTGCTTTCCAGCTGCAAACACACSGAAATTTGGGTTAGCTGCTGAAGGACACTTCATTTTTTGTGGAGACCTTCACACTGTGTATCCCAGGTTTTGTGGTATTGGACTGTGCCCGTGGTTTGTCACTGTTCTCAAAGGGTCCCGTTGCAGAAATAGAAGAGGAAATGGAGTTTTAACTCTTGCAGGGACAGATTCTTCCTGAAGTTTGCTCTCTTCTTCTTCCTTTTCCTTCCAGCAGAAGATGAAATAACCCCTTGCTCACACAAGCGAAAGAGAATTGTTTATAACAGTGTTGGCAGTGCTGGAATTCGAAGCGAGCAGCAAGCTTTAATCTGTCAATCAACTTYATACCTTTGTGATTAGCTTACTATCACACAAAAATAGCTGCAGTTAAAGTGAAACAAATGGGTTTGTGTTTGCTGCGAATGAGGCAAATGCTTTTTAAAGCCTGATGGATTCCTGGATTTCCAGGTAAAACCAGCAAGCAGGAGGTGGCTCCTTAATTTTAATAAGCAAGGTCAAAAACTCCCCCTTGGAGTTTAAGAGAAGGGAGGCGATGGACAAAAAGGACGAGGATTGCCTGGGAGTCAACTCCAGCTCTGTAGATCCTAAAAGTGCCCTTGAGTAATCTCCTTATTCATTTCCCTTCCTCTTTGCTCTCCGCAGTGGCCCTCGGGCGGAACCAACCCCTGAAGAAGGAGAAACCCAAATGGAAGAGCGATTACCCCATGACGGACGGGCAGCTGCGCAGCAAGAGGGACGAGTTCTGGGACACGGCCCCCGCCTTCGAGGGCCGCAAGGAGATCTGGGATGCCCTGAAGGCTGCAGCCCACGCCTTCGAGAGCAACGACCACGACCTGGCCCAAGCCATCATTGACGGGGCAAACATCACTCTGCCGCACGGTGGGTGAGCCCCAGGGGCACGTGGCCACCTAGAAGGGTGACAATAAGTTAAAATAACTCAGTTGCTGCCCCGAAAAGCGGTTGGGATGCGGATGGAGTGGTTTAAAATAGCTGCGTCTGGGTGTGGATGTCTTCTTGTTTGGAGTGTCTTAAGCGAAGTTTTATTCGTGGATAGRAAGAGCAAGAAAATTTGCTTTTTTGTAGTTGCTGGGGTTTGAAGGGGTGATGTGGTCCGTGGGGAATACACAGTTTAAGGCTGATCTTTGCAGGCAGCGCTTGGGACTTTCTGTAATCTCTTGAAACACCTGGATGCTCCAAGGCACAATTTTCATCACTCTTTTTTCCAGCTTCTCTTTGTAAGGAAGTAGATTATTTTTCCCTCTTGATTTTATGGGTTCCTTTGGCACTGGAACCGTTGGGGGTTTTTTAAAGTTTTTCTTCTGAAGAGTCTGAAAAAATTCCCCAAAAACTTGGTGCTGGCAATGTGCTGTGAGATCCTGTGGGAGATAAACTGCAGGCACTTACTTTGGGTACTTTCCCCTTTGCTCTGTTGTTCTGACTTCTGGTGGGTGGTTGTTTTTTTTTCCAGCTCTCTCTCCCTCACTCCACCACTCTGAAATTAATCACTTCCCTGTGTTCCTAATAGAAATCCAGGGAGAGGGGCTGGCAAAATGGGTGGGTGAAGTTACTGATCATTTGGAGTCACCATCCAGATGAATGGAAATAATTAATATTTCAGAGGTTACACATTTGCAGACCTTGCCTTGCTTTGCTTAGTTGTTAAAATACAAATAGTAGATGTCAGGAAAACTCAATTTATATATGGGGAAGGTGTAATAAAATACAGGTTACCTTTCACTGGGGTCTCTTCCYCACATCAGGCTGCAGCTTACCCCTCAAAAATTGTAGTTTAGTGTGGCAATGTCCCTCTCAGTGAGGCTCTGAGTCTGTGACCACACAGGAGCCATAATTCTCTTAATAAATGAAAATTTGAGCCACGAGCARCAAGAGGAATATTATTTGTATGACGAATTTGCTGAGCCCCCGTGAATGAGCTGTTTGGGCAGAGCTGGGTTGTGCGTTCAGCTGAAACGTTCCACGGGCACAGCTGAACAGCACTGCGGGGGAAACACGGAATTCATGGCAGCACATCATGCAGGAAAGGYGTTTGGCACGTCAGGTCCGTGCTGCCTCTTGTTAGAGTGGCACAACAACTTGTAACTGGGAGGGAGGCTTTTATGAAATGGGGAAAGTTGGAGCAGTTCGATCCCGCCTGGAAGTTAAGTCTCGTCTTTGGGTTCTGGGGTGGAGTCCCTTGTGTGTCTCGGGAGGGGAGAGGATGTGTAATGCACGGTTTCAAGGCCCTCAGATTTTGAAAAAAATGGATGTGAACTCTTAAATCTGTTTTTCCAGCAGTTTGCTTGGGGTCCTGCCTGCTGCTGGAAGGCTGGAGTCTGCTTTTTAAGGCCCACATGCAGAATATTCAGAATATTTCAGAAATAAGTCAGGAATCAAAGTTGTATCAGAGGCTCTGTTGCCCAAGCCAGGCTTGGCTTGAGGCTGAATTCTAAACAGAGAGAATATTTAGAACTTTTATCCAGGATGTGAAGTTTCCTAGAGATTTTTGTACCCACAAAATTGCATTTCTTGCTTTTCATTCAGCTTTCTGCTGGTGACACKGTTGTGCATCAGCAGTTTGCAGTTCCCCATGCAGTGTGACCTTTGCACTGCAGAGAAAGCCACTTCTTTCAGAAATTCAAGTATTCCTGAGTCATCAGGCATTGTTATGCCATGTATGAACAGATGATGAATAAAATCCTTTCTGGTATAGACTCGGTAAGGGCTTTTCTCAGCAAACTGAGCTTTGCTCCAGGCAGGTAGAGCAAATAAACTGTCCTYGCTCTGAGTGACACCAACAACCTCGGGGGTTTTGTTTACAAAAAGCTCATTTTGGGCAAAATTTGGAAAGAAGGGAAAAACTCACCCTGCATGGGGACCACTGGCACTTCTGAAATTCAGATTTTAAACGAGTTTTTTTTGTCTGGAGCTCTTTACCTGACCAGGCTCTGTCTTCTGTAGCAAAGTTTGGATCAAAGTTCAGCCTCAAGCTGTGCCAGGGGAGGGTCAGGTTGGACATCAGGGGGAATTTCTCCATGGAAAGGGTGGTCAGGCATCAGAACTGCCCAGGGAGGTTTGGAGTGCCCATCCCTGGAGGTGTCCAAGGAAGGCCTGGATGTGGCACTCAGTGCCCTGTGTTTGTGATGGGAATCAAAGGACATCCTTTGCAGCTCTCAAAATCTTTTCCTAAGGAAAACCAACTTCAACTAAGATAAATTCCTTTAAGTCTATTGAAAAAAACGAAAGATTTTTAATTTTTTCTTCTCCCAAAGGAAGTCTGCAGAATGATGCAATACCATGGGCTGCGGCGTTCCCTTGGATTTATTTTCTGTGTAACAACAGAGGCTTGAAAAAAAACCCCAACCCAAACCCTCCATCTCCATTTTCCTGTCCCTGCAGGGTAACAGTGCTCTGTGTGTGTCCAAGCCGTGATTCCTGAGAAAATTAAACCTCGCAGGAAGTGGAGGAGTGAGAAGAGGGGGCTGGGGAGTGAGTAAGGACTGACAGATACAGATTTTGCAGATAGAGATTCAGGCTTAGCTGATGCTGCAAAAATAAAATTGCTTTTTTATTCCAGAATCCTACAGGAAAGGGAGGGGAAAAATCCCCATCTCTTCTGAGTCTGCTTTCAGCCAGATTTGTCCCTTGTCTAACCCGTGTGAGGAAGACTCTCACCAGTCTAATTTTTCTAATGGATGCCTTTTGCTGTCTTCTGCTGTTAAAAATAGCATGTAAGGAGTATTAAATAAATAAATAAGCTTGTGGGATGGGCTTAGCACTTCTCATCTATCTTGGGTGGCTCTGTGGGATGGATTTAAAAATAGAAATAACGTTATCGCCAATTTATACTTTTTTTTTTTTCCCTCCCTCCTCCTGTCTTAAAGTAGCACATCCTCCATATTTTATTAATGAGTCCATTTAAATTTAATGCAGAGCCGTTTTCCCTACTTCTCAGCTATCAACCAGGAAATGCTGGAGTGTGTAGTATTTTCTTAGGAGCTGCACCAAACATTGGTGTTGAGCTGAACTCGGCCCTGCGAGTCATTAATACGAATTTGCTTAATGAATTTGCAATCTGCCTGGGGTGGTGTTTTAAAATTTCAGGCTGGCCACTTCACCTGCTGCAGCAGAGTCCTCAGGGTATTGGGGTTTCACTCTTTTGGGGTGATAAAAGGGTCTCTCTGCCGAGCTCTGTGCTTTTGCTGTGCCCTAAGACACAGCTCGTGGTGCTCTGAGGCCGCGCAGGGAGCAGCCCTGGCCCTTTGTGTGCAGCCCCTGGGATCCTGGGAAATGGGCATGTGGAYGGTGCATTAAATGCTGGGCAGGAGGAAGGGCAGTGAGTGAAATGTGAATAGAGCGGTGTCTTCTTCCCTTTGGGGTGAAATGTTAAATAGAAAAGCATAAAACAACTCCTAAGTAACAGCAAAAAGCCCTGAAAGCCAAGAGCGGTGTGGGGGAAGCGTGGCATTTCAGCTCTGCTGTTTGCCACTCGTTCCTAATTCCAGCTGAACTCTTTCCTGCTTATTGACTCAAACTCGATCACAGAATCATTTAGGTTGGAAAAGAGCCCCAGGACCATCGAGTCCGACCTGTGACCCATCCCCGCCTTGGCACCAGAGSACTGAGTGCCACGTCCTGGGCAGAGTCTGTCAATCACAGGTTCATCAGTACAACAGGTAAGTCCAATATTGCCAATATCACACAGAAAGCACTGCAAGGTGACAGAGTTCCACCTCTGGAGCTGCTTCATTTACAGGAGACATCCATAATCCTATGGGAGCTGTTCCTTGGGCACCTCCAGGGATGGGCACTCCACCATCAGGTTTGGGTTGTGGGTGTTTTTAACATTTATTAAAGAAAGTGTGTTGTTGAAAACTCCGTTTTTATTTTATGTTGATGAAAATCTCCATGTATTGAGTCTGTTTATTTTGTGCTGGTGGAAAACAGAGCTGTCAGTGTGTGCTCACAGCCCAGCAAGCCAACCACTGGTACTGAAGTTTGTGCAGTAATTCAGAAATATCTGCCACRAAAAAGGTTTTTTAACACTGACCGTTTCATGCATGGCTCCAGAAGTGGAACTCTGTGATTTTGCAGTGCTTTTTGTGTGATGGCAATATTGGACTTACCTGTTGTATTGATGAATTTGTGATTGAATCTGTACAGTGAATTTTGCTGTGGCATCTTTAGCATTTAAATCGAATCTCCCGTGAACTGCTGCCCTTAAAGCCACACAAGGTCCTTGTGGTTTTTCCTCCCTCTCTTCCCTGCAAACTGCTGGATCCATCGCTGGGAATTAAGGCTTAAGAATTGCTTTGTCAGTAGCTTGTCTGTCTGAARAGGCTTTTTAATTATCGTTGAAAATCGTGGTTTTTATGTATTACATTCTCCGCACACGTTGTTGGACAATGTGTTTTTCTATGAGGSTGCCAAAAACTCGGTCAGGTTTCTCTAATGCCCCTTTAAAGGGGGAGTGAGTGGTGTTTTGGTGGCTGTGGCTGCCTAATTTTAGCTTTCAGCAGAGTTATGAAAGCTTTGGGAGGTCTGACTATCAAAGYGTGTCTGTCAATACGAGCAGCAGTTGCACTGAGAGGAGAATGCAGGCCAGGAAAGTTAAGGAAACTCCCAAATCTGTCGTGAATATCATAAAATTTACAGCTGATCCTCCTGCTTTGTTGCTCTTTAGGTGTTTTTTTGACTGAACTCCGCTCAGGAGGCAGCAGTTATTAGTTCGAGGGAAGGTTTTACTGTTTTGTTTTTCCTTCAGTTAAAAAAAAAAATACCAAAAGGCAGGGATTAAAACCCAAAATTGCTGGTGTCTTGTAAGGAAGCAGACAAGCTGCTGCTGGCACTGGGGACGTGTGTGCATTAGGAAAGTGCTTTTATTTTGGTTTTCCTTCTACACATCACTGTCTATTTTTAAGGGCTGCTGACGTCAGGTCGCCTCCGTAGGCTTAGCTCGACTGAAGTGCTGAGTGAATACACTGAGCGAAGCTTTCCCGAGCCTGCAGCCAGGCTGCTTGAATCCCTCCCTGTGTGCAGCACCCATGGATCCTCTGGAAAAGGGGTGCCCGCCCTGGTGGGAGCCCATCCCAGTTCGGTTGAGTTTTGGCCGCCCTGACGGTTTCGGACTCGTCATCCCTTCCTCTGGAGCACAGCCACAGCACGAGGCTGGGACAGGGGTGACAGGAGCTGCTGCTGGGATAAGTTGCTGCCATCCCAGTGCTGGAGGAGCTCCTGCCAGGCAGAGGGGGAGCCCAGCTCATCTCCAGCCCCCATTTCCCGGAGCAGCTCCGTGCACGCTCCTCCTGTCCTCAGGAAGCGCGTCCTGCCGAGGAGCAACCTGGGAAAGGCTCGGCCTGATTCCCTTCCCAGGCTCAGGAATTGCTTTTTCRTGAGGAGGTTTCACCTAAACGAGGGATGTTCAGCTCCAGGCTGAGTGCTCCTGCCTGGAGACACGGAATTAGCCCTGCTCGGGCACAGTGGCAGCTCCTCCTCCCCTGCTGGCTCTTGCCTTGGTGATTCTTGGCATTTTCTGTGTCCATCACTGGAAAAATGGCTTATTCCTCTTGGGAAGTGGCCATGGTCCTAGAGAAGGATGCGTTTTGTTGTTGTGCTTCACTGGATTCCTGCTAACCTTGAACAAAAAGCAGTTTTCTCCACAGCCTGTTCCATCCAGAGCTCCAATTAAGATGATGCTTTCCGTCATTTCTGCTGTGATTAACATTGTTAAAATAGATCCCAACATCCTTTCTGAGGGATGCTGCATTCCCAGTGTTTTYTTCAAATGGAAGAAAGATGAATCAAACCCTCAGGATGTCAAGCAATTGTGGCTGGCTGAAGTATTTATAYATCTAAGTGCAGGTTAGGAACTCTCAACCCTTCCAATAAAACCCCACTTATGGTTACATCCTACACGTRTTTTCCTTAAATATCTTTAACTCCTGCTGTTGTTTTTGAAAGGTATTTTGAGGAGCTTTGTCAACATAATGGCTTGGACTCTTCTCAGGTCTCTTGCCCTGTAGCACTTGCCTCTCTCTTTCCTGTCTTTGGTTTCAGTTTGTCTTTTCTGGGGCAGGGAGGGTGACTGTGCAACACTTTTCAGAAGTGCTCTTTTTTTTTAAAAAAAAACCATTAATGTGTGACCAGGAAATTGCAGCTAATTCTTTTGAGAAAAAAAAAACCCAAAACTGACTGTTCATAATGGCCGTGAGATGCTCAAAATAAACGCAGATTTGTGACAGAAAAGCATCTCAAATTCTTCATGTAAGAAGCTGCTTGTCGATCTGGGGGTTGCAGATGTTCCAGACAGGAGTGTGTCTGCTTGAAGTGAATAATAGTCCTCTGCTATCTGATAGTGGTCAGGACATGATGTCTGGTTTATTAAATATCCCCCAGGAGTGGACATTTACTCCATGATTGGCCACTTACAGCAGAGGAACTGGGTATCAGCTTCATCTCTCTTGCTGTCTGGTAGGAAAATGAGAAAAAGAAAGATGGAGTGTTTAAAATGTGAGTGTAAAATGAAGTTTAAAATGTCTTCCTCCCTGGAGATTGCAGTGTAAGCCACTGAGAGCCCTCTGAGGGAAAGGTGATCTCCAAGGGTGGCTTTGCTCACTTCTGTAATTGTGTTTTTTGCTAAAYTTGGTATTCCTGGAGGAATTGGTGTCCTCAGTTGTGTAAATGAGGGGCTCAGCCAACCCTTGGGTGTCCTTCCTGCTCCTGGCCCATCCCTCTCCTGCTCCTCCGTGATCTCCAGCTGATTGTGGCCAAAATATTGGGCATCTTCTCCTGGTTTGGCTTCAGGAATTTAAATAATAAGATGGTACCTTTTCTCCAAAACCAAGGCAAAATATTTGTTATGGTCAGAAGTGTCTGAGCCCCAAAAGGCTTTTCCCTTTTATATTTTAGGGGCAGGTAAAGGCTGARGAACAGAGAACAGGGGCAGCACTATTGAGGTATTTCAGTATTTTTAAACCTTCCACGGCCTCCTYCAATAAATACCTCAGGCTGACAGCCTTGAGCCATTCAGCGAGGGTGTTACMGACAGCTTGACCTCTGGAAAAATCCTCATTTCCAAGAATTTTCCTGGGTTTGTGCGGAGCTGGAGCTGGGAGCTGCTTTTTGCTGCCTGTTACCCCTGAGAAGCCCAGTGGGCTTTGCCTTTCTGCTGCTCCACGTCTGAGCCCAGCCCGGAGCAGCAGTGTTTGCTTTGTGGTGTCACAGCAGAGCACAGTGGCAGCAGAATGAGCTCCAAACGTGTTTGGACTGCTTGGCATTACCCAGGAACAACGAAATCTCCGAGGTGCTTTTAGTAATTCCTGAGCAATCAAGGGAGATTTTTACAGAAGGTCAAAGCTGCAGCGAGGCCTTGAGTTCCTAACCTTCCTGGGCTCTCAGCATCCGTGCAGCTCCCCAGAGCCTCTGCTCGGTGCACGTCCAGGCCAGGATAACATTCCATCTTCCACCTTTATGCTTAATCAATAATTTTCTCTCTCTTCTATTATAAATAAGGGCACTGTGAAGGAACAGCACCTTGGAGGTGAGGAGCAAATACAGCAACGCTGCTGCCTTCTGCCTTCAGATCTTCCCTGKAAGCTCCTTTAATCCCCTCCAGCCSCACAGCCTTGGACAGCTCCGTGCTGTAGTTTTATTTTCGGATGGGGGCACTGCTGTGGGGCTGTGCCAGTTGGCTTGACCTCGCCGGAGCCTGGAGCGTTTTTGCTGGTTATCCTTGGGGACTGAGCCTGCAGATGAGTGACTTCCACGCTCATTAGCAGCTCTCTGAGTGGCAGCACAGGGATGCAGGCAGGTTTGGGAGCAGGCAGGACAGAGGTACAGGGCAAACCTCTGTCTGGGTCGTGGTGTGCTTGCTTTCTCTCCCCTGTTGYGGGTAGGTAGGTGGTGGGGAGAGCTGTTTAGTCTTAGTAGTTTTCCACTTTTTCTCCTTGCAAACTGCTGGGAGACATCTCCACACTCCGTAAAAACCAACATTTGCTTTTGTGTTCAGCCTGAGGGGTTGTCTCTGCTGCAGTAAGTGCTACTTCAGCCCAAAGTTCCTTCCAGGTCCACTTGGAGCTCAGATTCAACCATCTCAAATCTCATTTTGAGTGGGGGCTGTGGTGGGCAGGGCATKGTGTGAAGGTTGAACTCTCTGCCTGGAGTGGAGCAGCTCGAGTTGCTGCAGTCAGCAGTGGCTAATGGAGCATCCCAAGAAGTCATGGTCAGATTGTGCCTTCTCTCCACAACTCCCTGGAATGAGGCTGGAGCCACAGTCGGGCTCTGCTCCCAGGGAACAGGGACAGGGCAGGAGGGAGCAGCCTCAAGCTGTGCCAGGGGAGGGTCAGGTTGGACATCAGGAGGAATTTCTCCATGGAAAGGGTGGTCAGGCATTGGCAGGGGCTGCCCAGGGAGGYTTGGAGTGCCCATCCCTGGAGGTGTCCAAGAAACAACTGGATGTGGCACTCTGTAGACTTCCAAGAACAAAAACTGGGTGTGTCTGTGGTTGGCAAGAAAAAGGAAATCTCTATCAGTTCTATAAAACACTTCTGTTAACCTCTCATTTGCTTTTCCACTTGACCCATGTTAGTCATGGGATTTGGGATGCTGAGTGCCAGCTGTTCACTCTGGGTTCTTGGGAACAGCAGCCTGAAAAATTCACTATTAACCAAGGCAGTGACAACTTCTCTAAATCTGAGTTGAGCTCCTGTGCTCCCCCTGAGCAGGTGACCCGGGGACTTCCCACGCTGCCAGGGGAGCTGTGCTTGGAGGACAACAGTGCAGGCTCAGGTGATGAGGATATTCTGCTTTCTCTCTTTCCTACAAAACCCTCCACCCCCTTCAAGAAGCTGGATAATGCAGAACAGCAAATGTAAATGAAGAGGGTATACAGAGAAACTCTTTTCCCAACCATTTTATTTTTAAATTTTTATCCGAGAAGCCTGTCTAGACAGGCATCTATTTTCATGACATGCAAAGCARTGTAGTAGATGAATACTTCATTAGTAAAATGACTTGTCATCTTTGAACCCTGATGTAATATCTCTTGGAAGCYGTTGCTTTCATGCCGTATTAGATCCAAGTTTTAGAGGGATATGGAAGTGGCAGTACATATGGTGTTGTTAACATGACAGCTACCAGGCATTAATACATAATTGATTTTCTCAAACCCAGGGATGGAAACCCAGTGAGCTGCACAGACTGGAGGAATTTGAGCTCTTGGAAAACTGTATTAGGGAAGAATTTGTTTGTGGAAGTTCAACTGCTGTCARGTTTGGAGCTTTCTTGCGTAGGTCCCTTCTTCCCTGTCTTCCCCTCTTTCTCCATCATGGCCATGGTGGAGTGACAGATTCCAGCTCTTTTGTCAGGATTGCCACTGCTGCTGTTGGCTTTAGTTTGGATTTTTAAGGGGAATTTTGAGGGACTTGGTTCAGGGCCCTGAGCCCCCCTTTCCAAAGTGTCCCGTGCCTCTTCCCATGGCAGCTGATCCCTCTGYTCTCCCTGCTCCAGCACACCAGGCACGGTAAGGGGTGCACCTCTGTCACCTGTGCTAAAATCTGAACAGAAGTGGCTCATTTATCCAGTGCAGAAATTCCTCTATTGCAGAGGACTCTTAATTATCTTTCACCTTGAGCCTAGTTAATTAGTGCTAATGAATTAAGTGGTGCTGGTGCTCTGCTGTGATAAAGGAGTGGATCGGCAAGGCCAGCGATGCACATGGCACCCGTGCAGCAGTCTCTTCCCAAAATCACAGAACCCCGGAATGGTTTGGGTGGGAGGGGACCTTAAATCGTGTTCCACCCCCTGCCATGGGCASGGACACCTTCCACTGGACCAGGTGACCCTGCTTGGGCAGGGAGTTGGACTGGGTGATCTCCAGAGGTCCCTTCCAACCCCAACTCTTCTGGGTAGGATCCTTGAGGTTGGAAAGGACATCAGAGTCTCTTTATTTCCCGCTCCTTTCCCTTGGAATGCACCAGGCACAATCCCTGTCCGTGTTGTGCCGGTTGCCACAAGCGGGGATGAGCTGGTCCCGCTCTCCAGGCAGCTCCTGAAGCACTGGGATCTCCTGCTGGCTCCGGGAGTTGCTCTCCTTGGTGGAATGGAGCCAGACCGATAATGTTCCCATAATGGAAGAGCTGTTTTGCAGTGAATTCGAAAGGAGAATTATTAAATGCTTCATACTCATTATCTCCAAAGCCCATTCTTGGAGGAGCTGGAGTGACAAAGGGAGTGTGGAGAGGAGAGCAGAGCTGTGTTGGCTGAGCAGTTGTGCCCTGGCTTAGGAGTCAAATTGTACCTTTGTCCAGTAGCTTTATGGTACTGAAAATTTGCATAACCCGTGGAAATTCAGCGTGGAAGAAGCACGGGAGGGGCTTCATATGAGTGGTTTATCATCAAGTGTTTCCTCCACACCATTAATTGTTGTGGCTGCCTTATTGTCCTCTGTACATGGTGCAAGGCACAGGCTTGCAGGGAATTCCCAAGCATTGCCCTCTGGAAAACGGGAGAGCCACGGCAGCACTGAGCAGTTGGGGTTGGTATGAAGTCAGGAGGAGGTTTTTTGTGTGAACTCCTCCCAGTCTGTGCTGGCTGGGGGTGACCTGGAGCAGAGCACTCTGTGTTTGCACTGGTCCCAGCTTCTGCCTGAGTCACCCTGCACCTCTGCCGTGCCCTGGACGTCAGGACATGGAGTTTTTTCCTTACAACATCTTGTATTTCCCARCTCTGACCTGCAATCAGCAGCTGATAAAGATGAAGAGATAACTCAGCTTTTCTGCCTCGTCGTTGCTCTCTAGGAACTGCTGTGCTGTAAGACCCAGACCCTTGTTTTCCTAAGGAATTTCAGGCATTACTGATCTGTATCGGGTTCAGATCAATACTCTACAGGTGAAAGCTCTACTATTCCTAAATTATTCAGCAATCCAGGCTCAGCTTGGCTCTGGAATGGAGTAAGAAAAACAAATGAACCAGCTGTTCCCTGGGCAAATGTGTTGTACACAAACAGGCTCCTTAAATGAGCTGAGTCTCATTGCAGTGCTGCATTTTGGGTCGTGTTGTCTTGATTTCTCTTCCTGCAGCAAATCTGTCTGGGGGAAGGGAAAAAAAGATGGAAATCTGCTCAGTTCTTAAGTTTTGGGTGTTTCTGAGCAATCCTCCTCAGAACTGCTCTAAAGCTTAAAGAAATAGGAGGCACCTCATGAACAGAAAACAGGCRTTTTCCTGCATTTTCTGGAGAGAATGGTGTGCATTAAGGAAATGCCAAAATGCCATTTAAAATGCATTGAAACTTTTCATGTTTCCAGGTGAGTGTGGTCATATTTGTCTGACTTAATAACTCCTGCAAAAGTTGRCCTTCCTGTCATTGAGAGCTCTTAAATTGTTGGTCCTTTCTTAGTGTTTTCYCTCCCCAATCCAGTGAAATATCTCCATCCTAATAATCTTCGTAAAACAAAGTTTTTATGGCCTGCCAGGCAATTAATTTCAAAATGTTCCCGTTCCTTATGCTTGGTGAACACATCTGCTTATTTTTCCCTCTGAAATTCTCAAGCTGTCTCCTACCTGGATAACAACCAACAAGAAGCTCTGCCTTGCAGCTCCTTCCAGAATTCCTCACTCTCCGAGCCGGTGTTACTTCTGCAATATTAAAATAATCCCATCTGCTGTTGTTTTTGCATTGTATCTTCTTTTCTGACTTGAGTTGAGCCTGTGAAGTTAAACTCCRTAACTGTGTGGCGGCATCAGTAGTGAATGAGTGTGGAATCGTGGAATATCTTGGATTGGAAGGGATGCACAGAGGTCATCAAAGTCCAACTCCTGGCCCTGCACAGACACCCCAACAATCCCAGCCTGTGCATCCCTGGGAGCGTTGTCCAAACGCTCCTGGAGCTCTGGCAGCCTTGGAGCYGTGCYCATTCCCTGGGGAGCGTGGTCAGTGCCCACCACCCTCTGGGGGAAGAACCTTTCCCTGATATCTGATTATTTATTGRTATTTAGAGCTTGCTTGACACTGTAAGTCTTTAACTGGGAAACTTTCAGAGTAATTCACCCTCTAGACKTTGGCATCTGAACCCGCTCCGGGTGCCTGATGCAGTGTCCATCTGCAGGGGCTGGGGAAGGCGAGGGAAGCAGGGAAGAGGAAATCAGGCTCAGTGGGGATGTGGGATGGTTGTTCCCTGCAGCTCTGAGCACCTCTGCATTCCCTTTTCCATCTCTGGTTTCAGGGGGGCTGCATCCTTCCCGTGCTGGAACTCCTGGTGAGGACACTGGTTGCCTGAGTAACAGGAAAACCTAAAAAAAAAAATTTCTTTCTCTGTTGTTTTCCACTTTCTCATAAAAGCTTGATATTCTTTTAGAGCCCCTTCCAGCTAAATAACTGGTGTGGTCCAAGCTGCTGCATCTCGCGGGAAGGATCAGAAATGTGCTTTTCAGTTATGCATTTTCTAGTTGAGCTGTTTGATTTCCTGCTTTGCTCTGCAGTGAAGAGCTGCCACCTGCCTGGTGCCATTGGCCTTGCTGTGGTGGCTGGGGGCGATTGCACCACTTTCCCTCTTCCTCTATAACTTGTGTTTGCTTTCATCACCTCCGACAGCCCCACACCTCTCACCTCGTGGTTGACTCAGCCATCACTTCACTTTTGAGCTGCAGCCACTGACAGCCCTTCAGTTGTGCCTGTTTGTTGCCGTTGGTGACATTGTGGAGGTTGTGGCAGAGCCTGAGGCTCCCCAAAGGTCACTTGAGCAAAAGCCTGGTGCTGCCCACCGGGAGTGAGTGAGGTGGCTGAAGGGGACCAGGCKGGGCGTGCACAGCCCTGRGGCTCCAGGYGGAGGGTCTGGAGCACAAATCCTGGGAGGAGCAGCTGAGGGAGCTGGGAAAGGAGCTCAGCCTGGAGAAAAGGAGGCTCAGGGGGGACCTTCTGGCTCTGCACAACTCCTGACAGGAGGGGGCAGCCAGGGGAGGGTCGGGCTCTGCTCCCAAGGAACAGGGACAGGAGGAGAGGGAACGGCCTCAGGCTGTGCCAGGGGAGGACATCAGGAGGAATTTCTCCATGGAAAGGGTGGTCAGGCCTTGGGAGGGGCTGCCCAGGGAGGTTTGGAGTGCCYATCCCTGGAGGTGTCCAGGGAAGGCCTGGACGTGGCACTYGGTGCTCTGGGCTGGGGACAAGGYGGGGATTGGGCACAAGACTTGAAGGCCTTGGAGGGCTTTTCCAGCCTCAGTAATTCTGGGATTCGTTGGAGTTGAGGACCAACACCTCCTCCCCTTGGAGCTCCAGCTTGGCTTCAGTGGGTGCAGAGTGCTGAAAGGAGGGGCTGCTGTTTTAGTCTCTTCTCACAATATTCACCTTCTTTAATCAATGTATCTGGTSCTGCAAGCCATTGATTGGTAGGTAAAGGGACTTGGGAGCCTTAGGGATGTTTTTACCAGGATGAAGGGAAAAATGGGATTACTGGTTTACAATAACCTGTTCTTACAYTACCCATTTGTTATAAACTGTTCTCAGCCTGGGATGGGACTGTGGGATTTTATTGGCAAGAGGTTTCCTCTGCTGTGTCTTTTTTCTATTTATTTATTTTTTTTTTAGATACAGACCTCCAAGTTAGCTGCTGTTGGAGAGGATTTGTTTTAATATTGCTTATCTGATTATGATTAAGGAATCCGGTGTTTATAGCATATGCTTTGACCTTGATGTTAGTTCAGCTGGGCAACGAGATAAATGATGAAGAAATTCCTCAGCAAGCTCACCCCGTGTTGTTTAAAATTAACTCTTTGAGATGCTCTTCTAAAATCGATGCATCCTTCTTAAGTTACATGGCTTTTGAAGAAATTTTAGCTGCTTTAGCTAAATTAAAAGGCTGTTGAGGTTTGGATTTTGGCTTTTTTTTAGCAGCAAACTGCATCTCCCTGTTTCTGTGTCTGGAATTTAGTGCTGTGACATTTAGCAAATAGATGAGGAGTGAAATTGAACATTGTAAAACAAAACTGAAGTGTGGGAACTTCAGGCTTTAGTCTGTAAATGACAACAAACTGTGAAAGGGTTRGGTCCAATACAGCTTTGATAAAAACTGGCTTGCTCTGAAATTCATTAATGATAAAACATTGTAATGAGTTGATATAATTATATCTTTTTATTTCCTTTTTTGGTTTTTTTTGCCTCATAAATCTCAGGGCACAGAAGCCTTGGTGCCACCTGTACCAACAGCAAGCCTAAACCATTGATCTTTTAGCCAAATATTCGCTCTGTGTGTTTTCACCAACACAAATTATCCTTAAAAACGGAGGATTTCTGTCTAAAAGATGTCCAGCAGAAGATGCTGCCATCACAATGGGCTGAGTGACACCACATATCCCGGAGTTATCATTTGATATCGTGGTAATTCTGCTGATCAAACAGCAAAGTTGAAGACAACTCAGTGTCAAGCATGAAAAAACCTCCCAACTCAAAAATCCCCTTGGTTTCCAGCAGGAGCATTTGGCTGTTGTGTGCAGAGCTGCCGAGTCAAGGAGCTGCTTTAATGTTCTGTAGCTCAAGGACTTGGCTCCTCTTCAAACATTCCCAGCTCCACCAGGATGGGTGATTTGGCAAGTGACCGTGCCCCCTCTAGGGGCAAAAAGGTGGAAATTTGTTCCAGCAGGTAAATGCGAACCGGGGGAGGTTTGCTTGGAGTGGCTGGGGGTTTAACCCCAGTGGGAAGGGATTCCTGCTGGGATTGGGGATGCAGCTTCCTCGGTTTCCCAGGCTCTGCTTTCAGCCTTCTCTCACTTGAACTCTTAAAACGGTATGGAAAATGTGCTGCTGCTTTTATAAAATCTGTTTGATAAAGTGAAATCTGTTTTATAAAGTTACACTGCGAAAAAGTCGCTTGTATTTGATACTTAGCGTGTGTTATAATTCCTGGTTATACTTCATTGTGTGCGTTACACTTCAGCGAGTGTTGTAACTCCTGTGCACACCCAGGTCATCCAGGTTATCCCAGGGGAGTTTAGGGAAATCAGAATCACTCCTGAAACCGCGGGGCTTTGCATGTGGGAGTCAGAGCTGCTGTGCAAATCCCAAATCCGTGCTGGTGTCGCTGCCGTGGCCGTGATGGAGCTGTGTGGCTTGGGTGGCCTTGTTTGTTTGTGCTGGCAGCGCTCTCTGACACASCAGGCCTGGGTGAAAGTGTTTCAGCAGTGTGGGGATGTGTGAGAAGTTACAAAATCCTCCTTTCACGGTGCTCTGCTGGTCCTTCTCAGCTTGGGTTCAGCGAGGTGTCACTGCTCCAAGTGGCATTTCCGGGTGCACGTGTGTCCTGAGCCTTGGGCGTGCTGCTGCTGAAAGATCCCTCCTTTAAACGACACATGGAGCACATCATCGTCCCTCATCCCTGCTTTGGAACGTTATCCTGGTTTCTCTGGAGGGAGGGGGCTGTTTGGCTTTTAAGGGCTGCTTTTCTCTCAACGCCAAGTTTCCGTATGCAAACGAGGTGGAGCGTTGATGATTTTTGTTTGGTTTTAAAGCCTGCATTCAGACCTCCTCGCTTGGGTGGTTGAACAGCAGGGTAAAAGCTTCCCAGTGTGACACTCCAGTGTTCAATGTGACAGGAATTCCTACTCACTTTGCCCCTCTTCTCCCCTCAAGGTGCTCTTACGGAGTGTTACGATGAACTGGGCAACCGCTACCAGCTTCCCGTCTACTGCCTCGCCCCGCCCATCAACATGATCGAGGAGAAGGGCGACCTGGAGACTCTGGATATCCCTGACCCTCCTCCCAATTCCGGGCACGAGTGCCAGCTCCGCCTGCGCCTGTCCACGGGCAAAGACCTGAAGCTGGTGGTGCGCAGCATGGACACCGTGTACCACATGAAGCGGCGGCTGCACGCCGTGGAGGGAGTGGAGCCGGGCAGCCAGCGCTGGTTCTTCTCCGGGAGGCCCYTGGCAGACAAAATGAAACTGGAGGAGCTGAAAATCCCAAAGGACTACGTGGTGCAAGTCATCGTGAGCCAGCCCCTAGCGAACCCCACCCCGGTGGAGAACTGAGTTCCGCGCCTTCGGTGATTCTTCTCTCCCGCCGTGGGGTTTGTTTTCGCTGCCCTCTCTTCTTCTGGGTTGTTCTGCCCGCGGATGGGTTCCGAGAAATGACCAGCAACAGTTCCATCTGTGATGGAGATCTGCGAAAACACGGAAATGTCACCCGGCCTCTGGGGTTTGCCTGATCTCATACGGAACACGACAGCGAGAGGAACGGGGCGAGGGCGAGGGCGAGGGAAGGAGGGGAAGGGAAAGGGAAAAGAGGGAGGGAAGAGATTGTCATTCACTTAAAACAAATATGTAATGATCCTGAAAACTGTCAGCGATGTCCTGATCCATGAGGCCGGAGCAACAGAGAGCACTTTTATTTAAAAGGAATCAATGTATCCAATTCCATATCAGCAGCACACACAGTTCCTGCCGGAGCCGCGGCTGCTCCGGGCGCTCCCGGGGATCCCTCCGGGTGTGCCCCGACCCGAGGGCTCTGCCGGGGCACAGCCAGCCCCGGGCAGCGGAGCTGGGCTGGGCTTTGCTCTCTGGCAGCTCCTGGTGCTGCTCAGACCAAGCAATTGTACATTCCAAGGTGGCAACGCAGTGCTGTGCCATTGCTGGCTCCGAGCCGGGAATGCCGCCCGCCGGAGCCTTAGGCAATAACTTAGCTCATGAATACTCTCGTGTACTGTACTGTAACTTACCTGCTACAGGACTGACCCAGCCTCGAGTTTCCTGGCTGCTGGGCACCTGAGTGCGTGCCTGCTGAGWTTCTGTCCCTGTCTTGGGGACTGTCAGTCCCTCACACCACACAGAGAGGCTCTGCTCGGGTGAGCTGGGCTGAGCGATGCCCTCGAGCGTGAGGGGCATCCCCTCTGTCCGACAGCACCACAGGGCCAGGTTCCACTGCAGGTACTCCCAGATGGAATGGACTGCAGCTTCCCACGCTTCCCTAGAGGGCACAAAGCTTGGGAGGTGCTGAGGAGACAATAGCACACAGTTTCCAGCTCTTGGGCTGTCACTGGAAGCAGCAGCCAGCCTTGGAGCTGCGGTGACGCTCCAGGACTGCTGGAGGTGTCCTCACCAGCACAGAACCACACCCAGAGCCTGGCCCTGGCCTTTCCAGCCAGTGCTTTCCCTTCAGAATGTAACAGGGGCCCTTTCAGCAAATGACAAATCCTTTTGTAGTCTCACAAATCAGAGCATTTTGGGCTTGGGGTTGTTTGTTCCCTCAGCTGGAGCTGCTCTGTGTCGCTGTGGCTGCTCCTCACCCCTGCCTGGCAATGCCTTTGGCTGGCATCAGTGCCCTGCTCCTTTAAACATCATTTCTGTTTGCTTGGGTTTTAAGCCATCATTGATATGACTTCACTTCTTCCAAAGCTGAATGTGTTATTAATGTGGGAATAGCAGATTTTAACAGGTTTCTGTTTTCCCCCTCTGAACTAAGTGAAACTGTAGGGTTACCCTGATGATTTTAAACTTCTCACTTTTGCTCCCTCGTTAATTCCACAGAAGTCAGGTCTCTGGGACTCAGAAACTCAGAGGGATTCTTGCACCAGGAGCATCAGTGTGGAGTCAGAGGTCACTTACACATCCCAGCAGGTGGAAGCAGAATTTAATTGATGGTTGAGAAACAGAGCCACTTTTTGGTTGCATTTCCCACCCTATCCCACCCAACTACAGCTTTTTTGGTCCTCATGTTGTGTCAAACCTGTGGGTTTCTCACAGCTCCTTCAGCCCTGCTTGGGCACAGGATGCCTCAAGAGCAGTGGCAGAGCTGTGGAAAGGAAAATGAGTTTCTTGTTCTCATAATCACCAAAGTGACTTGCTTTGCTTTTCTTTTTTTCTTCTTTTTTTTTTTTTTTTTCTTTTTAAAAAATGAAAGTGAGCTGATCAATACTACTCTAGAACAAGTTTTCTATTGTGGAGTTTTTTTAAGACAACCCTGATTTACTGTACTTGGGTTTTTGCAGCCAAATCTTTTGCGTTCCAGGGGAGGGGGAAATACTTGATACATAACCAAGTCAAAAATCTCTTGGGCTTTCTCTGGGCAAAGGATGGTTTCATGCCAGGAAGACACTACTTGTCTTATGAAACATAACTTACATGTCTGTATAAATGATCTTTATGGTGTCATTTCCYTGCAGTCCCTTCTGGAAGGGGGGAAATGGTGGTGGATTAAGGAGGAGCAAACCAGGAGCTGTGAACACTAAACCACCACTTCTTTATTTTTGTAGGATACTTGTTGTTTTGAATTTTGGTTTTCTGTTTTCATTMAGGCATTTGTCACCAGGTGCTGGTGTTGAGATGCAGGGGCTGGGATTGCTCCTTCTTTCCCTCTCCCCCTCTTTGTTGGAAAAGGTTCCRTTTTATGACACTGTTACAGATGATCATGTTTTATATTAATTGTTTTTATGGCAGGGGGAAAGGTGATGCTCTGAAGGCCATGAGTGGGTTTGGAGTACAACAGAGACTTTGTTCATGAAATTCTCTCTAACAGCCTCCCCCCTCCTTAATCACATATCAAACCCCACAAGGGTTCAGTGGTGAAATGCTTTCAGAGGTGACAGTGAACACTTTGACCCTCTGTACAAAATGACAGCAGTACTGAGCACATACCCTGCAGAAACACAACTTTACAAGATTTGTATAAGGAAATAATTGTAAATTTCRAACTCCATGTTAAAAACCATCAATAACGAGGTGTAAAGGCACACGACTGACAGGGCCACCTACAGACCTGGAGGTTGTGATGTGCACTGAGAGAACATTTGTGTCTTAAATGCCTTGAGTTTGTTCTCCAGGCTGGGCTTTGGTGCACATTCCAGAGCAGGGCAGTGGGCTGGGAGCGTGGGATGAGTTTGGGGGCAGTGGGCTGGGAGTGTGGGATGAGGTTTGGGGGCAGAGTGGCTCTCCCCTSAGGAGGGAGGTAGGAGTGCAGGGCACGGCTCAAGTGGGACCAGCCAGRGCTCACCAGTGGGGCCTGGTGGGTAACACCTGGATTGCAGCAGGAGGGTGTTGGCAGTGTCACCTGGCTGGGCTTGGCCCTTGGGGTGCTGTCCCCACCCTCATCCCGTGGCTGTAAACGAAGGGCTGCAGCCGGATTTAAACGCACACCACCCGTGAGGAGGAATCCCTCGGGGGGTTCTTGGATTCGTTGCACCCCTCAGCCCTCTGTGCCATCCCTGCTCAGCTCTGGCTGGGGACTGATGCCAGGAGAGAACCTTTTCCACCCTGTCACTGACAGCTCTGCTTGGCACCACTCCGATTTTCATACCCTTCACGTCCCTTCTGCCTGAGCCAGCAGCGATGACCTGGTGAAAGTCACACTCCTGAACAGCTTGAAGGGCAGAGAGGCACAAACACACGGGGCCAGGGAGCCCCACACAGCCCCAGGTGCTGCAGGTACCTCTGGTGCACTGCAGGAGGATGCTCAGGGTCTTCTTCCCCACCCAAGTGACAGCTGCTCCTTCCGAGCTGCCCAGRTGTCCCTGCCTGCCCTGGCTCTCGGGGCGGCGCAGGTTCGGTGTCCCTGCACAAAACACAGCTCGGGATGGATCTTCTGAAAGCCTTTGCTTCTCTGGAGCTGGGGAATATTTGGGAAAATGAAATGGTGCAAGTTGGTGGTGTAATGAGTTGGGGTTTTTAACACCCCAGTGCTGAAAATAGGCGTAACAACAATAAAACCTCACCGAGCAAAACCCAGCTCCTCTTTGCCTTCCACAGAAAGTTGCTTTGGGAAGGAAAGAGGGATTCTTTGGAGCAACTGTGCRTAACCTTTGGTGAAGGTGGATTGATAAAATATTGCTGTAGTGTGATGTGCTTCTGCATATATATCCATTGCTAGTAAATAATGTAAAATCTTTTTTAAAAGTATTAAAAAACAAAAAATACTCTTTGTTCCAACGGTGGGATGCTTGCAGCCGTGGAGGTCTGGAAGCATTTTTGCTGTGTAGGTGTTGACCAAGTGAATGCTGAACGTTTTTCCATGTCTGTGATGCTTCAGAAATGGAAGGGGCAGCTGCATTTCTGGCTCTGGATCGCTGTTGGACAAACTCCTCCGTGTCCCTGTACAGACATCCGAGACCCTGCACCTTATGCAGAGAATGTTTACATTAAAAAAAAATGAATTTTTTTTGGCTTTTCCCCTGTGCTGCTCAGATCCTGTTACTTTGAAATGAAAGTAGACTCTGTTAGAAAAAGGGTTGGTTTATTTTTTTTCCTTTGCCCTTCACCACTTCCCATAATGGAATCCCTCCTGGATGGTGGCTGGAAGCTCCRGGACAGCTCGGACTCTCCTGGAGGGGGATCAGAGGTGTTTGAGAAAGGTGTTTTAAAAACCCTGCTTTGGGTGGGGGATGAGCTTTGTCCACTCTGCAACTTCCTTGGAAAACAGCAACAATCGTGCTTCGAACCCCCTGGATGTTGGTGGCTGCCTTGCAAATTCCCTGGGAAGCCTTGGAGTTGGACTTCCCAGCATCCATGTTCTCCCCAAACGATGAATGTCCTGCTGTTCTCTCTGCAGCTCCAAACACTTCTGCTGGTTGATGACTGTATATCCAAGTCTGCTCCAAGACTTCCCTTCCCATGAAGTGTTTGGGATTGCTCTGTCCCGCAGAGGCCTCTCCTCTCCCGCATTTCATCCGCGCGGATTCTCCGGAGCCRTCGCTCTCGTCCGTAGGGATGGAGTTGGAGCTCTCCTTCCCGAGGGAGACACATCACTGAGCCTACACCAGTCAGGCAGCTGGAAGATGAGGTGTTTGAACCAACARGTGGACTTGGAGACTTTTAATCAAGGTGTCTGCTGGATTTTCCATGGAAAAAGYGTGTCCCGCCCCTCCGAGCGGGAGCGCGTGTTGGGGGTTGATCCAGCAGAACTCTGGATTTGTGCATTTTCCAGATGAAGACCATTCAATCAGAGCCACGGGGCAAACAGAGAACTTCGCGTCCTGGCTCCTGCCTTAAAACCTTCCGTTCATCTTGAGCTCCGGAAAATTCTGCACCTGCTCATTCCCAAGTCCCTTTTTTTTTCCTTTCGGAAATTCAAATCCAGTCCAAAGGCTGGAGCCCACTTAAGGCGATTGACAACAAAGGAAATGGGAGCCGATGGCTTTATTCCAATAACTGGTCTTGGATTCCAAACCCTATTTGTGCCTCTCAAGTCCAGGGAATGTTCCGCGGGAGGTGGATTTGAGCGATGCCGGACGGGACCGCGGCCGCGGGTGACGCTTGGGGACACTTCCGAGCAAGGGACTTGGGGCCGTGTCCTCTCTGCCTCGTGGGAATGGCTTTCAAAGATGGCTGGTACCATCAAATTTGTACTTCTTGAATAAATACCTGCATTTTTATGGTAACGCTCTGGCTGTGCAGTTTGTTTGGGGGWTGGGAGACGTTCCTGTTCCATAGGAGCCGGTGCTGGATTCGGGATTGACACGGGAAACGCCCAGCTCCAGCCCTCAGGGAAACCAGGATGAGGGCGTTCCAGGGATGGGAGTGTTTCTTTCCCCTCTACCTTTTATGAACACTTTTAGAATCAAATATTTGTGTAAAAAAGTTTTTCCCCTCTCTGGTCAGGGAAGAATTCCAGGCCAGTTTTATCCTGTGTTGAACACCAAGTAAATTCCAAACTGCTTTATGGATTTTTATGTTTTCCCTGTGGTGCTCTATTGACACCTCACAGGTTGTCTCCAAACTGATAAAATTATGTGATTTTTAAATTTTTTTTATCCTAGGGAAGATCTTTCACCACTGAGAGCAAACCATCCTGAATTTCCATTGGAAATCTTACCAATTTCCTGTAATTAAAACAAAACAAAACAAAAAATTAAACTACTTCTTCCCCTGCATTTAAAATATAAAAGTAATCCTGGMAACGCCATGCCTTAGGAAATACTCAGTGTTCTTTTTCCTCCTTAAATTTCTTCAGTGGAGCTTTTGGTTCKGAGCTGGAACTCTCCAACTTTCCCATTACCTCTGATCCCCTCGAGGGCCACATTTGAATATTAATTTGGGTGTGTGACAATGTTTTATCCTGCAAACAAGGTGTGAAATCCATGGAGAATGCAGGGCCTGGAGATGYGCTCAGACACCCAGCGTGGATTTGTGCCTGGCTCTGCTGCCTGTGGATCAGTTCCTTGCTGAACAGAAATATTGGATGTGTGTAATTGTCCTGTAATTACATTCCCTGACACTTTTGTCTTAATTCAGGTCAGCACTTTTACAGTCTTGATTAACTACCCGAGGTATCCGAGGAGCAGGAATAATTCTTTGTAGGCCACTTTGGTCTGCTGTTATCACAGCTAAATATTTCCATTTTTTATTTTTAAAATTTGGGAAATCAGGATCATTTCCCTGTAGAATTTGGCATGCAAGTTACAAACAAACAAGGGTGTCATTTTCCTGGAAAATTTCCCCCTATAGATATAAAAATGCATAATTTTTATTCCTTGTATATGTGATTATTTACATACAATGCCTTTTATCTATACGTRTTCCCTTTTTTAATAGATATACATAAATTAGAGGTGCAAAGCCTTGTATGCAGCCATTCCATAGAATCACAGGATGSTTTGGGCTGGAAGGGACTTTAAAGCTCATCTTGTTCCAACCCTTTTCCACGGGCAGGGACAGCTCCYGCTATCCCAGGTGGCTCCGACCATCCTGCTTCCTTAGGGAATTCCCTCTSTGTGAGGTGAGACGGGAATAAATTCCCGGGGTTGCCGTGCCAGAGGGGGAACAGTCAATATTTACCGGGAGAAACGAGGCTGCCTCTCCTGCCTTGTCTGCACATGGCCTTAATTAATTAGGTGGGTTCGTTAGCAAAGCAAACAGCGTTTCCTGGCGTGGGGCTGTTCCCGGGAATCCAGCAGGGAGATGGGATGTGGAGAGGGGATGTGGAGGAGAGAACATGCCCTGTGAGTGACCCAGCCTGGCCCAGTCACACCAGTCTGGCTCCAGTGTGTCCCAGTCACACCAGTGTGTCCCAGTCACACCAGTCTGGCTCCAGTGTGTCCCAGTCACACCAGTGTGTCCCAGTCACACCAGTCTGGCTCCAGTGTGTCCCAGTCACACCAGTCTGGCTCCGGGCGCAGCGCTGGGAGGAAGGGGGGGGACAGGAGGGGCTTGTCCCCAAAACTGTGCCAAAACACAACAGTGCAGTTCAGGGAGGAGGTGACACCAACATCGGGCTTAGTCCCTGGGAAGAGCTGTGGGGCACCAGGCTGAAATCCAGCATCCATCCCTCCCTCCTCCTCCAACACCTCTGGAGAGAACCGCAGGGAATTGCTGTGCTGCAGCTCTGGGATTTATTCCCTTCCCACAGGTTCGGTTCCTCCCCGAGGTGAGAGGGAGCTGAGCCCAGGGGGTCGCAGGCGTGGGGCTGTGTTGTCCTGGCTGGGTGAATGTTCCTGTGGGTCTGTTGGAGTGGGATGGTCCTGCTGGGGSGCTCTCCATGATCCTTCCTCTTTTTTGTTGTTTGTCCGTCCAGGAGACTGCAAACATCTTGGATTCCCTGTAGTTTTGGAGAGGAGATAGATCCCATCTTACAAGGCAGCCCTGCCCACCATGAGTTATTCCAGAGAAAAGACCCCAAATCCAGGCTCCCATCCCCTTCTCCAACTCGGAGTTTCCCGAATGGCTCGGCAGGAATTGATTCCAGCGGATTGCCTGGGGCTCATCCCGAGCGTGTTCCACGCTCCCGGGGCACTCCCTGGCACTTGGCTGCTGCTCTGCCGCCTGAAATGAGCTGCAGATGTTGGAGCGATTCACAACATCTGGACTGTGCAGTGGCCGGGGGGGCGGGAGGTGCCTCCGCTGCAGGGTCACAGCCCCTGCTTAAAGTGGCTTTGGAACCAGGCAGCCTCTGAAAGGACGGGATCAGCACAATTTCCAGCTCATTCCAGGAAAACACTGGGAGGGCTTTAGAGAAGTGTCCACAGGACGGAGGCTTTGGTGCCTCCCTGTGCTGCTGGACCACGGAGGAAACGGCTGCAAACCCTGCAGGGCTGGGAGGTACCACCACCTCCAGCAAATCATGGAAGGGGATACCCTGGTGGAACAGAGAGGAGAATTATCCATAAAAACAATAMCCCAGGGACCTGGCAGCAGAAAGGAGGAGCAAGTGAAGGGATCTCCCCTAGCTCCTCGCGGCTGCTGTGCTCCATGTGCTCCTGGAGGGCAGGAGATGCTCTGTTTCGGGGCAGAAAGGTTTAGGAACGCTTGATAAGCGCTGATTTCCTGCTTGGAAAGAACACGTGGAACACCCAGCGGTGCTCACACCCAGACAATGAAGGTGACCTCCCGCTCCTCCCGCCCGCAGGAAATACCAGAATCCCGGTGCTTCCTGCCGTGGAGCCACACGGCTGCTGCTGGCTGGGCTTGGGGTGTGCTGGGGAGAGCACGAGCTGCAAAGCTGCTGTCAGCGAGACACAGAACGGCCTGGCTGGGAGGGACCTTAAAGATCATCCAGTGCCACCCCTGCCATGGGCAGGGACACCTTCCGCTATCCCAGGTTGCTCCAAACCCCGTCCAACCTGGCCTTGGACACTTCCAGGGATGGGGCAGCCACAGCTTCTCTGGGCAYCCTGTGCCAGGGCCTCACCACCCTCACAGGGAACAATTCCTTCCCAAAATCCCGTCTAACCCTGCCCTCTGTCAGTGGGAAGTCATTCCCTCTTGTCCTGGCACTCCATCCCTTGGAAATTGTCTCTCTCCTTTCCTGTAGCTCCTTCAGGCCCTGGAAGGCCACAATGAGGTCACCTCAAAGCTTCTCYTCTCCAGGCTGAACAATCCCAACTCTCTCAGCCTTTCCTCCCAGCAGAGCTGCTCCATCCCTCTGATCACCTTGGTGCTCCTCTGGACTCTCTCCAGCAGGTCCATATCCTCCTTTGAGAGGTCCTTTCCCATCCCTCTCACACATCCACGGTTGGTTTCTCCCCTCCCTCCCCAAATCCCACTGGCAGCAGCCCCAGTGTTGACCCTGGGCCGGGCTCCTGGTCCTGAGCAGAGCTGGAGGTCGTGCCCAACATCAAGGCTGAGCTTTAGGGCTAATCCTGGCTTTACCACCCCTCTCCCTCAGCACAGCATTTCAGCCCAGTGGGTGGAAGAGCAGCGTGACCTGATCCTCATTCAGGTCGGTCCCATCCCGGAGAAAGCAATAAAAGTGCCCCTCAGGAKGGCAGGGAGCTCTCAGGCATCGCCTGCACCGAGCCGAGAGCACTAATTGGCAGGATTTATTGCATTTGAAATGCCCACTGCTCCCAGTCAGGCTGCACAGGCAATTAACACCCGGGAACAGACACGAGATGCTGCTCAGAATTCACAGACATTATTAACAAGATGATTTATGAGGGAGCCACGTGTGATTTCTGCTCAGAGAAAATGTAAGAGTGCTCATTGGTGTCTGTCTGTCTTCTCTTCCTGTCTTCTTTTCCTGTCTTCTTTTCCTGTCTTTTTTTCCACCCCATCATTGGAGGGGAAAACAAAGGGACTTTTCCAACAAACCAGCAATACTGGGAAAAAAAACCCCACGTTTTTCTTTTGGAGGTGTCACTTTTAACAATTATTTTTAGTCCTCTTTAGTCTCCTCCAGGCAGTGCAGAGGAAGAGCCGAACCAGATCCAGAATTTCAGTCAAACTTCCCCAAGTGTGAACACAGAGGACAAACCGCCCCTGGTAAAAAAACTCTGCAGCCTGGTCTGATCCTGCCGCCCTTAAATCTCTGCCAGTGGGGAAAACCTGCGGGAAGAGGGATCATTTGAGCTGGAGCACCATGAGGGGCTTACAAAAATACCTTGAATATATCTTCAAATATATKGAAGGACTGCACAGGTGAGGCAGGGAGCGGTGAACCGGTGGCCGAGGGGTTGCAAAAGGCCTCACATGAAGGATTCTTGGGAAGAAACCCGGGAAACTGCTTCCTAACACGGAGCACAGTCGGGTTTTGGGAAGCATTACACGTGCAGCACTCAGGGATTAGCTGCACTGAGCCAGAAATCCCCTCCTGCCCTGTGCTGCTGGCACCTTGCTGGCACATCTCCCTCGCTGGCCGGGGTTTTTCCTACGTGGATTTTCTGCTCCTCGTGCCAGGAGCTGGTCATGGAGTTTTTGGACAGCCTGGSCCGGGGGCTTCCCACCCTGCTGGGACACAGGGGACAGGAACACCAGCAATTCCCACGGGGGCTGGAGGCTCTTGGAGCTCTGTCTGCCTCACAAACGKGGGGGGAGGCAGTGGAAGGGGGAAGGAGGAACTCAAGGAGAGCTGAAATGCATCTTGGTGGCTCTGCCAGGTCCCCCGAGCCCCACATCCCTCAGGAGCTGGGGCAGGAGCAGCCAGGCCACGGCGGAGCAGGGAGGACACTGTGCTGTGTGTGGAAGCTTTCTGGGGAATTGCCAAGCCCCTGAATTAACCAAGCTGCTCCCTGATTAGTATTACAGGGTGCTGCCGTTGTTGGAACATCTCAAGTGCAATATTTGCAATGTCAGTGATCCCTGGTTTTAAATCCCAAGAGATGCAGAGCCCTGGGTGTCCCTTTTCAAAACATTRCCCGGGGCCTGTAATTTTAGAGCATTAATGCCACTCTCGTGTTTAGGAGTGTTTACTGCTCAGGTAATTTTTTTAATGAACATCCAGGAGCTGGAAATACTCTGCCAGTTTTTTTTTTTTTAACAGCAAGGACAGGGGAAGATGACAATCAGCCCGATGTTTTAGGGAATGATGTGTCAGGGAACTCGTAAGACATCCCCAAGCTCACGTGCTCTCGAAGTGGGAGCCTGTGCTGAGTTTTGCCGGAATTATCCATCAGGATGGAGTGTGCAAACTCCCCGCGATTCCCGTGCCCTCGGCTGGGCGATGGGAGTTGGATTTGGGGCAGAACACAGGCGGAGTGCGGGCGGCGCGGTGTCTCCGGGTGYGCAGGGACAGCCTCCCGGGACCGATCCCTCCGGAATCCCGGMGCGCCGGGAAGCGGGGCTGCACAGCGCGGGGGTTCCCCTAGGTGTCCCCATTCCATACCGGATCGGGAGCCAGTGTTCCGGAGGGTTGGAAGCGCCGCCACGGAGAGGATGCGAACTTCCCACCGGACACCGATTGGGTCACGTCTTCCCCAAACCCAGCGCGTGCGGGTGCCCGCGGTGCGCATTCGCCGGAATTCCCGCTCCTGGGAGTTTTGAAATCGGTCGTTTTCATCTGTTTTCCCAGGAGACGAACCGGGGGAAGCAGGAAAGGCGTCTCTGCTGCCAGGGCGGGTCGGGTTTAGGGTTTTCCCTGCGGGGATGTCTCTGCTCGGCCCCCGCGGCGGAGCAGCCCCRGGGACGCTGCGGGCCGGGCCGGGCGGGAGCGGGGGATCGGCCCTTCCCCGCCCGGCGCTCCCGGGGTTCGCTTGGAGCGGCGGTTCGGGATACGGGACCCCCTGCCTGGCTCAGCAGCGGGGCCGAACCGAGCCGGGCTGGGCCGTGGCCCGATGCAAGGGGCTGGGCAGAACGGGGCCGGCCCGAGCTGTGCCGAGACAATGGGGCAGACCCTGCCCGGGCTGAGCCGTGCCCGGGCTGAGCCGTGCCGGTCGGGGCGGACCTTGACCCGGCTGGGCAGTGCCGGGCCGTACCCCGGCTGAGCCGGGCCGTGCCAGGACAGACTGTGGCCGGGCTGAGCCATGCCGGGCTGAGCCGTGACAGTCGGGACGGGCCGCGCCCTGTCTGTGCCGAGCCGGGCGGTGCCGGTCCGTACTCGGGATGAGCCGTACCCGGACCCGGCCGAGCCGGGCGGTGCCGGGCCATCCCCGGGCTGAGCCGTACCCGGGCCGAGCCGAGCCGGGCGGGGCGGTGCCGGGCGGGCGGGCGGAGGGCGCGGGCGGCCAATGGCTCCGTCCCGGCCAGCCCAGCCCGGCCCAGCAGGTGGAGCGGCCCCGGCTCCATGTGCGCGGCTGGAGGCGGCCCCGTCCCGCTCCCAGTCCCGCCCGGCCGCTCCCCGGGCGCGCAGCGGCTCCGTGCTCCCGGGYCCGGAGCGGGCGGCGGCTCCGGCAGCTCCCGGGAGCTCCTCGCCGGGATGGCTTTCGCCAATTTCCGCCGCATCCTGCGCCTCTCCGCCTTCGAGAAGCGCCGCTCCAGGGAATACGAACACGTCCGCCGCGACCTGGACCCCGGCGAGGTGTGGGAGGTGGTGGGGGAGCTGGGAGACGGCGCCTTCGGCAAAGTCTACAAGGTGGGTGCTCGGCGGGGCTCGGGGGAGCTGCTGCGGTCCCGCAGCCCCGGCTCGGGGCGGCTCCGCTCCCCGAACGCACCCGCGACCGGCTCCCGCATCCCGTTATCCGGGAGGAGCGGGACGGGCACAGCGAGGGAGCGGAGTGTGGGAACGCCGCGCTCCGGGAAGGGGAAAGGAGGGASAGAAGCTTGGCTTGTTTTTTCCCCTTTCTTTCCTTTTTCTTTTGGTCACCCTGAACCGCCCGTTTTCAGAGCGATGCTTTTRTGAGGAGCCCGGGCGCTGCCCGCCAAGCCCCCCGGTGCGATGAATGGAGGGAGGTTTCTTGGAAGTCGGCRCTTCCAGGGCTGTCTCCCAAGTTTTGTGAGCCGCCGGGGGTGACATGATTTGCGTCCTCGCCGGGAGGAGGCTCGGAGGGCGAAGAGGAGCCGGGCTCCTTGAGCGTGGGGACGTGTCCGGTGCTGTGAATGTTTAACCTCGGTGTTTAGGGATGGGGGTTTCAAAGACCAAAGATTCCCTGTACTTTGCACTCCAAAGCCCCGGCGATCCCGCTGTCCCCGGCTCTGAACGTCCCGTGTCCGGTGCGGTGCTTGATCCGGGGGGGTTTGGATGCAGAGGCTCCTGGGCACAACGTGGGTGACAGCCACAGTTGGGAATGGGGGTGGGAATGGGCTGCTGGCAGTGGGCTTTGATGGGCTGTAAAATCACTTAATTGGCTGCTGAGAGAAATKAAAACTTACATAGTTATTTAAATGCTTTCTATTTTAAACGTGTATAATGTATCCAAAGTAGGTAACTCATAGAATAAAGCTACTTCAGAGTTGGCTGGTTTGGTTTTTAGTCTGTTGCTAGATCTGAATGCCTCAGCTATTAACCCCAGCCTCACAGCAAGAAAAACATTCAGAGTAATTTTATGCACTGTAGGCTAAGGATGTCAGCCTGCCAGGCAATAACATCTCATCTTCAGCTGCTTTGATCCCCATCTGGACCCAAATGAGAATAAAAGTGTCCCAGTGGAGACCACGTGTTTATAACCAGAAGTTCACTGCATCTATAACTGGTACAGTCAGGCAGCTTTTGGCTTTTGTGGGGTTTTAACCCTGCTGAGCGGGGTGGGGTCTAACGTTGTGCCAGAAATCAAAGAGTTGTTTTATTCTGCTTAGCAACATTTCAATTCTCCGCTGCTTTGAGCTCTTCTCCACCTGTTCCCCGTTCCGGCTGGCAAATGGACACGGGTGGGTTTCGAAGAGTTCTCRTGCAAGGGTTTGTTCATTTAAGAATCCCAAATTATTTGGGTGCCCTGTGCTMTAAATCCTTATTTTAGGTAATAACCAGAGACATCATTTCCCTTCATGCTAAGGGGCTTTTTTGTTGTCTTCCTTTTGTTTTTCATATCTGGAGCACTACCCTAGGTGGGGATGAGTATGAGATGGGATGTGAAAGAAGGGGTTTGCCCTCTTGTCCTGCTCAGCTGCCAAAAAAGCAGCTGAATAACCCACCCGTGCTCCAGGAGAACGGAGGTGCCCAAAATTCAGGGAATAATGTGAATAATTCTCTTGGAGTCACCTGAGAGTCAGTTTGTTCTCACTAAAGCCATCGCTGAGAGCAAGTCAGAGGGTTTGTATGGCCCTGAGATTTTCAGGATGTTTAAACGAAGTTCCTGCCTGTTTTCCRCCCCTTTTCCACACCCGGAAGCGTGGGGAGGTGATAAAATCCTGTGCCTGCATCCTGCCCCGTGTGCCATATGTTGTATTCCTTTGGAAGGCTCTGTCACCCCTGAGCAGGGCTTTGGAMTCTGAACAGCCAGACCTGGGAGAAATTCAGATGTGGAGAGATGAAAAAATGTGCTGGGTTTAATAGGATTTGTTTTACGAGGCCAGGTGTGAGCAGGAGGAAGGAGGGCTCGGGTTTTTGGGGGTATTCCTGCCCYGGGGAATGCTGGATGGAGCTGCCTTGGGCTCCTGTGCACTCAGCTGGGCAAAGCTGCCCTGGCCTGACAGTGTTTACAAAAGTAGGACAGGCTTCATYTAAATACACATTAATTAAAAAGAATGAAATTTATAGTGGAGGCTGGATTGTTCACCCAAAGAACCTAAGGAAACCTGCAGCCAGCAGAAACTACTGGGATTTCCCTGTTTTTACACCAAGTCCTTTTCCAGCAGAAGAGGCTCTGCCTGCGTGAGGAAGCAGCGAAGCAGAGGGCAGTGAAGCTCAAAAGCAGGAGGGGGTGGGGAGAAACTGTTCCTTTCCAGTTCCCATTCCGTGAATGCCCTGGCCTTGGCAGGTCCAGAGGTACAATCAGGACGTGGGGGCAGCCCGCAGGTAACCACACTTTGTTACCCACAGCTCGTGCAATGATGAGCTTAAATCCCTGCTCAGGCCAGCAGTCGGGAGCTGTGGTCAGCGTGGGCCAGCCTGGGGAGGCTCCAGGGAATGTTCCTCACTCAGGCCCTGCTCAAGCTGCCTTAGAAGAAAAGCAGAGTTATTTTCCTTGAAAAACACCCGAGATACAATTCATAAGTGCAGAGGGTCTGGCGTCGTTTGGGAGCGCAGGGAGGGACGAGTGGCAGTGGCAGCTCCCAGGGGGATGGATGCTCAGGGCAAACCCGGGAATGCAGGGAGGGCAGTGGCAGCTCCCAGGGGGATGGATGCTCAGGGCAAACCCGGGAATGCAGGGAGGGCAGTGGCAGCTCCCAGGGGGATGGATGCTCAGGGCAAACCCGGGAATGCAGGGAGGGCAGTGGCAGCTCCCAGGGGGATGGATGCTCAGGGCAAAGCCGGGAATGCAGGGAGGGATGAGTGGCAGTGGCAGCTCCCAGGGGGATGGATGCTCAGGGCACGGAGCCCCTGCACACCCCAGGATTCACCGCCCCACCCTCGCAGGGAGCTGCATGGATGCCAGCAGGAAGGGATGCACCAGGACTCCGGTGGCGGTGGAGAGCTCCCCCGCTGGCAGGGCATCCTCTGGCTCCTGGAGGAGGGCCAGGCCCTCCCTGCCTTTCCCGGGGAGGGATTGTTGTGCTGCTCCCGTGCCTCTTGTGCGGCGCTATCTGCCCTCCCCAGCGCCTGCTGATGGGGACAGTGGCTCCCCGATAAGGCTCCCCCCGGCAGGGCGGGGACAGAAAGCAGCCCCCAGCACGCTGGAAAAGGGGCTTGTTCACCCCAAAAGTGCCTTCCAACAGCTCCGTCCCGCTGAGCCCCGGGGCCGCGGCGAGTCACCAGCGTGTCTTTTGTGATGTTGTTCTCCTTTCTTCTCTTAAGGAGCGTAAAAAGCCGAATTTGGGTTATCTGCTGCGCCTGCTGCTATCAGCGCCGCACATGCTGCGGGCTGGACACGCTGCTGTGAAATTGGGTAATAAAAGGCTGATTGTTGGGTGTTGTGCAGCAGCCTCACGGCAGCGGGGACGTTTGTAGGCACAGGAGTGTCCCTGTCGCTGTCAGACCTCTGCTCACCACCCCAACCTGCCCCACTCGGGTTTGCCTTGCTTGGATCAAGTGACTCAGGCTCAGCTCTTGTCGGTTTGATTCCGGAGGGAGCAGGTTTAGATGGGATATTGGGAGTAAGTTCCTCCCTGTGAGGGTGGGGAGGCCCTGGCACAGGTTGCCCAGGGGAGCTGTGGCTGCCCCATCCCTGGAAGTGTCCAAGGGCATTGGACAGGGCTTGGAGCAGCCTGGGATAGTGGAAGGTGTCCCTGCCATGGCAACAAAATGAGCTTTAAGGTCCCTTCCAACCTGAATCATTCTGTGATGCTATGGTTTAACTTGTAATTCCTGGAAAGGGTGTCACAGAGAGATGTTAATCTGCTGAGTTAAATTTAAAAAAAAAGGAAGGAAACATAAGAGGGGGGGAAGTTAGAGCTGATTGGCCACAAAAAAACCCAAAGAAACCCCAGCTGTAGGATCACATCATGGTCTTGTCCTCTAGCACAGCTGAAGAGTTTCCTGAAAATGCTTCAGCTTGGGAAAGAAGAGGAACAGGAAGGTTTGACCACATTAAACCTGGTGGAACTTCAAACTTGCTGTTCACTTTAAGCTCGTGGAACTGTGGGCTGCTCCATCCTGCGCTCTGCGGGGCCGTGGCTGTGTCGGTGTGACAGAGGACAGGGACAGCTCTCCGTGGCCTAAATATTTTGATAATGAGTTCAGTGCCACAGCCCAGCTCTTGGCAGTGCTGCTGACAGCGGGAGCAAAGCTTAGACGGAGGCTTTGAGCCTCTCACCCTCGTGCACGTGGCGATTGTTGCTCCTCAGAGAAACTGCCCAGCACATCTCGTGATTTTTTATTTTCTTTTTCTCTGGAGAGYCCGGTTTCCTTGGAAAAAAGGTTCTTTTTCTCATCCACGGGGTGCTGCTGTCTGTAAGTGTGGGGTTTTCCTCTGAGTCCCAGCTGAAGCCTCCCCTCAGTGCCACAATCCCAAGGGCTGTGGGGGTGGCCGTGCTGTCCCCCCAGCCACCAGCACTGCCAGCCTGGCTYGGCCTGAATCCAGAGTGGGAAGGGATTCAGCAAGAGGAGCAAAGGCACACTCTGCTCCCATGGAAAAGGCAGAAGGCAGCTCCCTTCAGGAGCAGTGTCTGGACGAGCCCCCCCCCCAGGACGTGGGGCTGGAAGGGGCAGCGTGTCCCTGGCAAAGAGCAGAGCCATGGCACCGTTCCTGCTGGAGCTGGATTCGCTGAATTCTGCCTCCTGGCTGGAGAAAAGCACCTCAGTGCCACCTCCCAAGCGTCTGCTTTTCCCAGCCAGCACATGGAAACCTTCCTGACGTTCCTCTTCTCCCTGACGCCTYCCTGTGCTCGCTCCCTGGGGCTCCTGTCCTTATCTGCTCAACCCAACTGTCTGTGTGGGATTCGGGAAGGCAGGAGAGGCAGGAAGGGAGCAGATCCAGGAGAGGCAGGAAGGGAGCAGATCCACCTGGTGCTGGTTCTCTTCAGCACTTGGATCTGCTGGGATCCTTGTGCTGCTCCTGCCCCACATTCCTCTCAGGGCGGGTGCCGGGCCACCCCGGGCTGTGGGGATGGAGCTGCTCAGCCCTTCCCTTTATTCTCCTGCCAGGACCTTGCTGCTGATGCTCTTTAGGGGTGGGAGGGCTGCCAGCCCCAGCCCCTGCCCTGGCTCCTGAGTGCYGTGGCCATTCCCCCCCTGCTTCCACAGCCTTCCATGCACCCCATTTCTTGCAGGAAGTTGCTAGGAAACCCAGAACTCATTGAATGGCTTTTTCCCCCCTCTATTTTTTTTCATTTTTTCCAAGCTGTGGCRTTGGCTGAGCGAGGACCAGGCCAGGAATGCCCGGCTGGAGCACCACACTCTTCCAGCGATTGGAAGGACGTTTGGTGCTTTCTAAATTTTAGGCTGAAGATGTTGGCTCARTGTGGGACTCTCCTCTCTTCAAACCTGGCCTGTTTATTCGCCTCCCTCCCCCCAGGCCCGCGAGGTCTGCCTGTTCCCCGTGGGTCTGTGGGTGGGTCACGGCAGAGCCGAACAGCCCCGAGCCCTCTCGCTGTTCCTCTGGGGCTGTTTGGGCGCGAGGGCTGAAAGGTCTCGAGGAGCTTTGCTCTCCTTGCCCAAMGTGCTGCTGCGTGGGTTTGTTATCTCCTCCCTTTCCGCTGCCCCTGCTCAGCTTTCTGGGCCACAAGAGGTGTTTGTGCTTTGGTCACGCTTTGGTTGGCAGTTCTGCGCAAAAAACGGGTCCCTGGCTGTGGCTCGGCTCTCTTGGGGGTGTCGCTTCCCCTGCCTGTAGCTTGTAAAACTAAAGGAAGGCATTTCTGCTTTTTCACTTTTGTGTTTTTAACGGTTTTGCGGCGTTTCACAAGCCACTTCCTGTCCCTTTTGAAGGAGTTTTGTCACAGCTGCCAGAGCAGCCGTGCTGGTGCAGTCGCAGCCCTGCCCAACTCGGGGGCTGTGGGGCCAGGGCGGTGCTGCTGCCCCCCTGCCCACGTGTCACCAGCCTCTCTGCTTGGTGGCACTGRGGCCTGAACCCAGCATTTCAAACAGAACCCCAAACAGGCTTCGTTTAGGGTGACCAACTGAAGTGGCTCTAGGGGGCTTGTTAGGCATGGGACTTAGGGAAAGGATGTTGAAGATCATCCCATTCTCCCCTCTGCCATGGGCAGGGACACCTTCCACCATCCCAGGTTGCTCCAGCCTGGCCTTGGACGCTTCCAGGGATGGGGCAGCCACAGCTTCTCTGGGCAACCTGTGCCAGGGCCTCACAGGGAACAATTCCCTCCCAATATCCCATCTATCCCCACCCTTTCAGTGTGAACCCATTCCCCCTCRTCCTGTCACTCCAGTTCCTGATGCAGTTCCCTCTCTGGTTTCCTTGCAGCCCCTTTAGGCACTGGAAAGGGCTGTGAGGTCTCCACACAACCTTCTCTCCTCCAGGCTGAGCAGCCCTCCCAGCCTGTCCCCGTAGGGAGGTGTCTCCATTCCATCTCCCACGGATTATTTGACACCACCACGAGCACTGACTCAAGCCTGGCTATTCTGTGTTTGTTTATTGACGCAGAGAGCTCGGGCCAAGTTCATCAGAAGGCAATGAAGGTTATGTAATCCCTGAGAAGTGTGTGAGGGAGCAGCTGCACACAGGGACGCGCAGCGGGAGCGCGCTGGGGYGGGGCAGTCCCAGCTATCAACCCCCAAATGCAGCACCCACTGGAAACTCCAGGCTCTGTCCTGGGTCTTTCACTGGGTGATATCTGAAGCATCAGCTCTCCTGGCAGGGGGGCAGGATGGGAAGAAGAGCTCACACCAAAATATGGTGGCACGATAGGGCAGAGCAGCCTCTGCGGGATCCCCTTGGCTCGGGAAGATCCTGGGTGCAAAGGAGCTGAGATGGAGCAACTGGGGTGCTCTYAGTTCTGCTTTTTGTGCTGCTGAGAGTTCAGCAGGGTTTTCCTGTGCCTCACCTAGAAACTGGCCGTGCTGAACCGTGTCCTGAACCATCCAGCCTTCYGGTAATGTGTTCTTGCAGGGCTTAAAATAGTCCTGTGTTTGTCACTCTCGGGATTGCACAATAGCTGTGGGGTGAGTCACAGGCGAGGGCCAAACAGCCACTCTGTCACCTGAACGGGCACCTCTCACCCCCAAATCCGTACACTGAGCAGTGCTTTCCCTCTGCCTTCCAGGAGCAATCCCACTCATCCCCTATTCCCTGCTGCTCCCGGTGTGTGTGGCATGTCCAGCACCCAGCTCGCTCCAGGGTTCTCCAGGAGGATCCTTTGCATTGTGTCSTGCTGGGCTCCTGGCGTGGCTCTCTGGCAGTGGTTTACTGAGTAACTTTTATGTGACATGTGTGGAATGCACATTCCAGCCCTGTTCCTGCACGCACCTGTCACCGTGGACTTGCCCGGGGCTGCTGGTGGCCACGAGGGCTTTTGGGGTTTTAAATGGCCGTGATGAACCCCGGTGTAGTCCAGCAGCCTCTCCTGGGCACCACGCTGGCAGCTGCCTGCTCTAATTAGCACCCCGAGGACAAATTATCCGTGGGATTGAAAGGTCCAGGAGTGGGGGAGCTAAAAGATGGAACTGGATGCCTGCTTTAGGCTGGCCAGCTGGAGCAGACTGGCATCAAACTGTTTCTTGGGATCTCACACGCTGGGAGGCTGCTGGGAYGTGGCTGGAGGACAAGTGGATGGAGAGAAAGGGGCAGAAGATCCTTGGATTTCCRAAGCTTTCATGGTGACAAACGGGACTTGCTGGGCTCACTCAGGATGCCAGGCACTGTGCATCCCCCTCTGGCTTGTGTGGCAGGAACAGGACAGCTGGAATTTGGGCTCACAGGGGCCGTGGACACCTCGGGAGGGGATGACCTGTCCAGTCTGTGGTGTTGGTCCTCCAAAGGCAGCTGTGCAGGGCAACCAGGGCAGGTAATTGTCCAAAACTTCCTGCTCATCTCATGATCTCAGATCTCCTTCCTACTTCAGCTTCTTCTGCCGTCCTGAGGGGCATTTTGGTCCCTTGTGGGAAGTGCCCTTGGTGGCAGCAGTGGCATTATCAGAGGGCCCCAGAAAGCACAGGGGTCGCAGGGACTGGTCACTGGGGGTTACTGGGCTGGTCACCCACGGGATGTAGGAATAACAGCGAATGAGGCCAGGCTGCCCCAGTGAACGCTGGGCTGTGGTCACTGACCCCCGGCCCAGCTCCCTGCTCAGCTCCTGGGTTTTTCCAGGTGCCTGCTGGGCCCCAGCATCCTGCAGGGGCTGAGCTGGCARGGCCCCTGCCGGTGGGAAGCAAACCTCCGAGGGAAGCCCCACCTCTTCTCACAATATTTACTTCCCCTCCTTGGAGCTGTCCCAACACCCCAAGTGCAGAGCAAACACAGTGGGGCACTTCTTGCTCCCGTTGGGAAGGGCTCTGCTTTTCCCTGTGCTTTTCCCTGTGCTCGCTCCCTGCCCCGCTCCGTGTGGGAGCATCTGCTGGCAGCTTCGGGGGGAAACCCAGAGAAACCCCCTGATTTCTCCTGGAACCAGCACGAGCTGCTGCCCTGCCTTTGGGCAGTGAGCCTAGAAGGGAATGGATTTGTCCCCCGTGGTAAGGACACAGGCTCTCCGTGCCAACTCCTGGAATGCAGCAGGACTTCAAAACACAGCAGAGATCTGGATCCCTCATTTTCCTCCCTCTGTTTTCCCGATATTCCTCCCTCCCCTGCCCAGCCTGCCCCTTGGTGCACGGTGAGAGTGTCACCTGAGCTGTGCCAAGCTGTTCAGCGGGGTTTGGGGTGTTCACACCGGGAATGAATCCTCCTGTAAGCTCCCTGCAGGTTTTCCAAACACGGAGATGGAAGCGACAGAGCGGGAGGAGAGGGCACAACCAGAGCTTGGCCGGCTCCTCCAGGGATTCCATCCGCAGTGGGACTCGTTTCCCTGGGGAGAGGCAGCCTGGGGTGGGTGTGATGGRAGGGAAATGGGTGAGGAGCTGGAAYTGTGTCAGTGGGGAGCAGTGGGTGGGCTGGAGGGATTTCTGCGCCCTGATCTGCTGATTCAATGCACTTCTGGGAATGTCGGGATGCTCCTGAGTCAGCAGCTCCTGTCTCACCCCTCTCCCACGTGTGACACATCTCCTGGTGCAGCCCCGTGTGCAGATTGCCTCACAAACACCCTCGGGGTATTTTGTTCCAAATTTCTGATTTTTGCAACGATTTCCACGATTCGGGTTTGCAAAATGGAAACTTGCCCTGGCAGCGTGGGAGAAGCCAAGTTTTTGATGGTTTCCTGGTTATTTGGTGAATAAACTGATYAAAATGGAGGGAGCATTTGGGAGAGCGTGTGTGGGATTTTTCTTACTGGGATCTGAAGAGCTCAGTGAGATCCCACACTGGGAAATCAAATGCACCCTTCATGTTGCTTTCCCCGCCAAGGTGATCCTGAAGTTTCCCTCATTTCTTACAGAGAATTGGCTGGTGAGGAAAGGGAATGTAGGGACATTCAGGGGTGGTGATGGGTATTTTACAGAATCCCAGAACYATTGAGGTTGGAAAAGACTTTCAACATCATCGAGTCCAAGCTGTGCCCAATCCCCACCTTGTCCCCAGCCCAGAGCACTGAGTGCCACGTCCAGGCCTTCCTTGGACACCTCCAGGGATGGGGATTTCAACACCTCCCTGGGCAGCCCCTKCCAAGGCCTGACCACCCTTTCCATGGAGAAATTCCTCYTGATGTCCAACCTGACCCTCCCCTGGCACAGCCTGAGGCCGTTCCCTCTCCTCCTGTCCCTGTTCCCTGGGAGCAGAGCCCGACCCCCCTGGTTCCACCCTCAGCTAGGTCTTGGTTGTATTTTCTGTATGTTTGGGACTTCTGGTAATTCGCCTGTGATACCATCAGACAGCTTCTATACTTTGAGGTCTCCTTGCTTCCTTTTTTTTCCCCCCATGCCACAAACAACAGGATCCATCCCCTTTCCTAAAAGTCTCTGTCTCCCCTTGATGGGAAGTGGTGTGGGCGCTGGAGACTGGAGGGAGGAAGGAGGACGCAGCCACCGAGTGAAGCCGTGGGCAGGCTTAGGAAGCAGAAACCTGCAGTTCCCCTCCCGGTGTGATGGCTGGGGCCAGCCAAGCTAAGGAATTCTGTGCTCCTGGCTCCCCTCACCTTGCTGGACTCACCCTGGTTTTGCCTTGCAGGCCAAGAACAAGGAGACGGGCGCCCTGGCGGCTGCCAAAGTCATCGAGACCAAGAGCGAGGACGAGCTGGAGGATTACATGGTGGAGATCGACATCCTGGCCACGTGCGACCACCCCCACATCGTCAGGCTGCTCGGAGCCTTCTACTGGGAGGGCAAGCTCTGGGTAAGGGGCTGTCCCCGGGGGGCACACGCTTCCCCCCACCCTGCTCGGAGGAAGCGCCTAAATCCCGGKGAGGCGAAACCTCTGGAGCAGCCTGAACATCGGAGTGAGCTGGAAATGACTCACGAGACRAGTTCAGCTCATGGTGTGATCAGGGCCTGGATTTCCCCCGCTGTCTTGGATGAGCAAACTCTGTTGTAACTGAAGCTGCYTGTAAATACCCAAGGGGAGGTCGAGGGATCTTCACAGTGGAGCTGGAGCTGTGTTTTTTCCACCATTTTGGGGTTTGTAAAGGTGGAAAATGCATCACCAGTAAGGCCACCTGTTCCCCTCTCCTTTAAAGCTCCTCTTTTAAAACATCAGCTGCAAGGGTAACTCTTCCCCTCTCTTTTAAAGCACCTCTTTTAAAACATCAGCTGGAAGAGTGACTCTTCCAACTGATGTTTTGGATTTGTGCCTGATTCGTGGCTGATTTCTGCAGTGCAGAGGCACCTGACAGGAAGAGCTCCATTTCCCGTGGCCGTGGAGGCGCAGGGACATAAAATGCAATCGAGTGGGTTGGTGCAAGGGCTGGAACAGCAGGTTCCTGCAGCTCTCTGCCCGAGCCTGGCAGGTATTTATATTCTTTTTTATTTCCCCTGCCTGCTGTTTTCGCTGAGTGCCTGGCAGCAGAGGAAGGTGAGCGTGAAGGGCACCTTCGTGCGTTCTGCACGGGAAAGGTGCAGGGCTGGAGAGGCTGAGGGAATGAACCCTGGGATACTCAACTGTGTGCCTGTCAGGATAGTGGAAATCAGGTGAACAGGAGGATTTCCCAACCCATCTCCTTGGCCTGTTCGTCTGCTCCTCCTTAGAACTGCAGGGAGTCGGGAGAGTGGCTCAGGGTGCGTTCAGCAGCTCTGGTACATTTTCCTTCCTGTTTTTAGTGTTTCAGATACCTCTGTGGCCTCCCTGAGTAAATTGAGTAGAGTTAAAAAAGAGATCTCAGCTTTTGGGACTTGCACTCGTGTGAGCTGAGCTGTYGGAGCCGTCGGTCCCTGCCTATGGTGCCGAGGGCTGAGCTGGGACAGCACAATCCCTGCCTGGGTCATTCCTTGGATCAGCAGTGTGGGAGAGGGGCTGTTTTATTGGGCAATTGTGCTTATTCAGCAAGCAACGTCAGCGTGTGTYGGTGACCCTTCTTATTTAAAATTCCATGGATAAAGCCCCCGAGTTCTCCAGGACGCCCAGCTGGGAGGGCTGGAGTGTCCCTGCTCCGTGTCTCGAGGGAGCCGAGGTGTGCCGCTGGTGTTTGGCTGCTCAGGGTGATTCCGAGCCCTGGCTATGTTAAAGAACAGAGTCAATATGTACCCTGCTCAGGGAGGGAAGGGCAAACATCCCTCCCAGGAGGGGCCTCGGGATTTGGGTGGGTTGGCACCGCAGCAGGATTAATCTCTGCCAAAGTAAAAATGCAAACACACGCTGAGCTGTGTGAGATGAGGCTGCTTTATCTCCCGCCCTGTTCCCTTGGTTTCACCTGCCTGCTCTGCCTGCACCTTCCACGTGGGCCTCGTGCCTTCCCTCAAATGTCAGCCCCCTCCCCTTTCCTCTCCCACCTCCTCCCTGCAATAGGAAGCTTTGCCTTCCTTCCTGGAGGGAGAACGGATTGTGGAGTTCCTCGGCTCTGCCATTGTCCGGGGAGTCAAACGCCTGCCGACCTGCTAAAATTAAACAGCCTCTGTGGAACCTCTGCAACAAGAGCCTCCTGTCTGAGGCTCTCCCACGAGGGCAGACTCTGGGATTGTGTAAAATCCACGGTACAGCCCTGGCCATTGTTCTGGGAGCAGGAGCCTTCCCTTTATTTAATTGAGTAGCATTTGCATTTCATTGCTCAGGCTGCTTTTATTAATGCTCCAGTGTTTTCCTGGCTTGGAGGGAAGTCAACCAGCCAGGCTGTTGTACTTCTGGAAGGCTTTTAGTCTCTACCAGGTTTTCCCTAAAGTCAAAGGCTTCCTCTTCTTGGTGACCAGTGCTGCTGGGGAAAATTTACATCCAAATATAAACAGCAGCTCTCATTGTTCTGCCCATCTCCCCTCCCCAGCTCTGTCTGTGCAGTTGTTTGAAGCAGCATTTTCCTGGATCGTTTGCATGGTGGGTGCCTGGATCCCAGCGCAGCCTTGGCTCCAAAGTGGCTTTGGCTGAAACTCCTGGGGGTGCCTGTCTGGTCAGCAACCCGCTGTGGTTTCCTTGTCCTCTCAGCCCAGCGTGGAAAGAGAATGTTCAAAGCGAGCAGATGTGCCCAGCCTCATGGATGGCAGCAGCTCCTGGGCTCCTGAATAATTTACGGCTCACTCTGTGCCACAAACGGTCTCGGCCTGAGAGGGGCTCTTGCGGAACCGGTCTGGCTGTTCTTTCCTCGAATTAACAAGGAGAATCCGTGAGGAAACGTGGCCCTCATGCTGGCTGCTACTGCTGCAGAAGCTCCCTTGTCCCCCTGAGCTGTGTCATGTCCCYGTGGCTCCTCTGCCAGGCTCTGGCTTTGCCCTGCAGTACCCGGGAGGTGCCATGAAATATTCATGGAGCAAAAGACCTTTCTGTGCAGGGGGAAGTGGCTCATCCTCCAGCAGCTGCTCTGAAATCCATGGCACTGAAAGGAAAGCACAAACCAGCGAATTTCTCTGGGTTTTATACCTGATTGGCACCAGGCTGAAGGAGCAGAACCCCAGGGATGGAGGGATGGAGCAAAGCCCACGGTGAGCCACAGACAAGGGCTTGGAGGACCCTAGGGAGTCCCCAGGAATAGAACTGGTGGGATAACAGCATCCAGCATGAAGTTTCTTGGCATATAAACACTCTGCAGAGAGGCTGTGCCCTGCCAGCAGCTCCTATCTCATTCCACCCCCCTCTATCTCCTTTTCTTTGCTCGTGGCAGAGGCCAAGAAGTCTTGTGCAGGTTGAAAACAGCCCAGGGAAGCTGCAAAACTGCCCTGGTGGGAGCTTTCACGATTTTATTTTATTTTTATTACAAGCCCTGTGGCATTTCATGTTCTTTTGCATAAATCCCAGCTGCTGGAAATGGGGGCACCAAATGAAAGCTGAGAATCTCATGYTCTTTTAAAAAAAAGAGTTGGGTTTGAGTCCTTGTGGCTGGGACACATTTTAAAGGCTCTTTTCCCRAAGTGTGATGTAGGACTTGGAAACACAGAAGCAAATCCCCCTCACCCAATAGAACACAGCTTTAAAAATGGACTTTTTAAAGCTGTCTGTGGCAATGGGACTGAAATGGGGTTTGCTTGCTTTGAATGCTGCTGGATTTTCACTGATAATTATTACTACGAGGGAAAGAAAAACAACAGCTCTTGTGTGTTGTGTCCCTCTCGAGGGCTGCGTGTTTGGGGTTTTTCTTCCCCTTCCCAGCCTCAGAGGAAGGGAGGAACTTTTGATGTCCTGCTGCTGAATATCTCTGCTGTTCCCGAGTGCCTCCTCCCGCAGACAGAGCACTGATAAGACGAGCAGGGAGGAGAGTTCTGTTTGGTGTGAAGAGCTTGAACCTTCCTGCAGGAAGCCTCAGCTCCCAGGGGATGGTGGCTGTCTCCGGACACCCCAGCAGGATGGCAGGAATCCCAGGATCCTTCCTGCAGGAACCTGTTGAGATGCTCCAGCACTGAGCCTGCAGGATTCTCCGAAAATCAGTTAAAATTTGGCCCCAGGTATTGAAGCACAGGACCGTGCTGGTGGTGGGACAACCTTCCTAGGGAAGCCCCGGGGAATTCTCTCCCCTCCCTCCTTTTCCCTAACCCACGGTTGCCATGGCAAAGGGGCTTTGAACAAACAGGCGTTTCCCGGAGATCAAAGCAGGAATTGCTGCCCCGTGCAGGTAACCCTGCCCGGCTGGGGCATTTTGGGAACGGCTCATTCCACCAGCTTAGGGTTTCTTGTCCCCGGCCCCGCTGTGTGGCTATGGAACTCCTGCAGCTGGCACAGGCCCCGGCTCTGTGCTGCTCTTTGTGCTCACCTGAACAAAGCCCTTTGCGTTTTCCGTGGGCAGGCCCTGACCCGTTCAGCCGGGGACTTTTTGGCTTGTTCCCCTTTGATATGGATGTTGACGGGAGATTTGGGCATTCTTGAAAATCCTGTAGCATAAAGAAATGTTCATTATCCCGTGCACTCGGCTGCTGGGCTATGTAAAGCATCTGCAGCTTTTAATTCCCCGGCGCTGGAAATACCTTTTCTTTAAAACAAACAGAAGGGAGAGCTGATAGCGGGATCAGATTCCCCACAGTTTTCCTTAGCAGAGGGAGGTTATTACAACGTGCAGGGAAGTCTTGCAGGGTGAGCAGCCCGAGCTTGGCTGGATGCCTGTGGGGATCCGTTTGTGTGAGTGCTGGACCAGCGCGGGCTCTCCAGGCTGCTCAGCCCTCATCCCTAAGGAATCCCATGGCTATTCCTGTCCCTTTAAAACTCCACTTGGCAGCAGAGCTGCAGTTTAAACTGGCCCTTCCTACTTGGCCTCCTGCTCCCGCAGCTCTGGACCAAGCTTCCCCCCGAAGCGCTTGAACTTCGCTGTTTGCAGCTCGCGGGAGTCGAGCGCGGCCGAGGAGACACCCAGGAAAACAAAGCGATCCCGAACTTTGCTAAACAGCTCGCCAGCTCCTGGGGGAACAACCCTTTCCTTTGTCTCCCCCTTCCCCCAGCTGCAGGAAGATAAATCCCAATCCCTCCCAGATGTGGCTGTGCCCCGGGACACGCGGCGCTCCCGGCCTGGCCGTGCTCGGGAGCTGCTCCGGGATGAGCCCCGCCGGGAAAACCAGTGTGGGGGTGGGGTTTGCTGGACCGGTTTGTGAGCTCCTACCGGGCCAGAATTCGGGCAGAACTGCAAAACAACCTCAGGAGCTCCTGCAGGGTGGGTAGGCGAGGAGCAAACGTGGGCAGACCTCGGGACAGGGCATTGCGTGGCCGTGGGAGTTGGGAATGCTGCAGGGATATCACAGCGTCCTCTCCCCGTCCTTAGGGGCAGCTGGAAGCCCAGCATCTTGGCCGGAGCTGGAAACCGGAAAAAGGGATGGAGCCCAGTGGTTTTTTGACACTTCCCTGGGTTTCCAGGGTCAGGAGTTTGCTGCTCAGGGTGGCATCAGGGATGAAGTGGGGCTGACGCTGGGACYGTGTCTTTGCCAGCTGGGATGCTGTGGGTCAGATATCCAGGTGGAATCCTTCCCTTCTCTCTGCCTGGCCATTCCACAGGCTGCTGCCTTTCCCAAAGACATGGAGGGCCAAGTCTCCTGCTGGAAAGCTGGGCAGCAGCTTCCACGAGCCCACTCCGTGCTGTGAACGTGAGGCTTCAGCATCCAGACTCCTGGCAAGTCGCTGTCAGTCCCACTCTGGGTCAAACTCGGGGGTTTTCCCTTAAAACAGATGGAAACGGAATGATTTTCAGCAACCACCAGAAATGATTCATGTGTCAGGCAAATGAGCACAGCCCAGCGAGTCCAGGATTGCTCCTGCAGGTACCAACACGACAACCCAAGCTGGAACAGAAGCCTTTGTGTGCCACCCTTTGCACAGGATAACGTTGCATGCAGAGGTTATTGAAGCCATAATAATTCCTTGTGATTGCCCAGCCTTGTCGTCTGAACACCCTGGAATGCTTTATAAAAGAGACCTGGTGTCATTATCCCGGCTCTGAGAGTGGAGGCACAGACAGGGATTTGCCTAAAGTTTCCCCAGGGGGTGAATGGCACTTGGGAATAAGTCCTGTGTGCCRAATCCCAGTCCGGGGTTCTAACAGGAGGCCAGAGTTCCATGAAAAGAAAGCAGCAGACGAGGAGCCTCATAGGCAAATCAGTTTTCAAAGCACTTGAAAACTTTGTTTAGGACTGACTCGCAATGAGCCACGTTCCCACTTGGCTGCATCTCCAAGGGCATGCTAAGGAGCAATGTTTGCATGGAAAGGAATATTTATGAACTCCCCGTGGATAGGAGACAGGGCCTTGAAACCCAACTTCAGCCTGAGCCCTGGAATGAGGGATAGCTTGCAGGTTTAAACTTCTTTATTTCAGATATAGCCTGAAAGTTGTCATTTGGAGGGAGGGAGGGATGTCCCTGTGCAGACCTTGTGGCCTGGAGTGATGCACTGACTTCAAAGCCCTCACTGGAACAGCTGAACAGCCACACTCAGCTGCCGCGATGGATCCAGGCACCTTGTGCTGGGAATTTGGGCATGATTAGGGCAAATAGTTGTTTCTAGGGAGTTGCCAGGCGGGAGTGGAAAACTTGTGAAGCCCTTTGCCACCCGTTCAGTGACTTGTCCTCGTGGCCAGGCGAGGCTGTGGGGCCGTGCTGGAACTGCTGACTCCATTAAAGGCCTCAGGAAACTCGTCCCGGGTCAAACTCCAGCTCTCAGAGTGAGCTTTGCCCTTCTGAAATGCATCATCTATTTTAGATGCTGACACACTCTRGGGGCACTTGAGGTTGGTGAATTTTTCCCACTGAAGAAGCAACTCCTTCCTTTTTTGCTATTTATATTTGCAGTGATTCTCTGAGTTTTGCTTCCCGTCCCGTAACAAGTGAACTGAGTGGCCTCTACAYGCTGATTGACTTGCTGAGAGGAGGGGATCCCACTCACAGCCCTCCGAGCAGCAAAAGATGCTTTTTGCAACATCAAAAACCATTTGGTTGAACCAAAAAGAGTTTTAATTCATCCTGCCAAAATTGCAGTAGGGATGGGAATATTTCTGCCAACTGTGGGGGGTAGTCCAAGGAAATWTTTTGTCATCTTGGAGTGATTTAAATGTGAAGAACTCGTCCCCAGTTTCCTTAAGGCCAGCAGGGAGCTCTGCACTTCGCCAGGAGTATTGACTTTGTTCTCCCTGAAGTTTTCTTGCTCGGAAACTCCCTAACCCTTGTGTTCCTTGTTTCCTGCCCTGCATCTTCTTTCCCCTACTCCTTGTGGGGACAGCCTTTTTGCATTTTTTTCACGTCAAATATTTTTCTCTGTAGGTTATTTTGTCCAGAAAAAGGGGGGCAGAAAAGGTTTATTATATTTAAAGTCTCTGAATAGTGTCCTTGTCCGAGAGGGAAAATTGGCAAGCTCGGGGCCCTCTCTTACAGAGAGCCAATTATTTCTCTTCCACCTACAGCATATTTGCCATGTCAGGCCAGCTTTTGACATTTGTGCTGCTCTGGGGCAGCCAAGAGGCTTCTGGTGGCCCCTCTATTGTTTTGTGCCCTCCCCAGTGGGTGCTCAGGGCTGGCTGCGGCCGGAGCTGGTGGCTTTTGGGATCCTGGTGGCTTTTGGGATCCCGGTGGCTTTTGGGATCCYGGTGGCTCTTGGGTGTTGTCCCCTTTTGTGGTGGTGCTGCGGTGGCCTCGTGGGGCTGTAGGAATGAGGCTGGGAAGGATGTGGTGCCCTGCCCCGTGTTCAGCCCCCAGCAAACAGCAGGAGCAGCTCAGCCTTGCCCTGGATGAGCCCATCTGGATTTTGAGCAGCACCAGGCGGGATCTGCTCCCCGTTTTCCTCCAGCCTCCTTTGGTATCGTTCCCTCCCGGCCCTTTGGCATGTGCTGGGTGAACAGCGTGGGGCAGGAGCYGGGTGGGGAAGGTGCCAAGTGGAGTGGGTGTAGGAATGCGATCCACCTCCTCCCTGCGCTCCGTAGTGTAAACTTAATCCTTGGACTTCAGTCGGGGCGGAGATACCGGGGAGGCTCACGCCGAACTGCAGCGCTCAGCACGGCCCCCGAGGGGAGAGAGAGGGCAGAGCTGGCCAAAGGGTGCTGAAAAGCCAAGGTGGGGCTCCCCAAAAGCAGCCCCCGTGGTCCTGCACACCCCAGTGCTGTGAGGGCAGGGGGAGCTGCTCCTGGGAGTCTGATCCGGCTCTGAGCTGYTCCTGGAAGGTCTGACCCGGCGTTGCTCCTGGCAGGACAGCATTCACCCCCAGGACTTGGGTTCAGGTGTCACACAGATGAAGGACGTGCCCCCTGACCCTCACTAACTGTGGTTTCTGTGCCTAAATACATCCCTGTGTTCTTCCCACCAGGCAGGAGCGGCTCTGTCTCTGCCATCCATGTCACTTGGAAGCTGGAGCCCCTTTCTCAGTCCTGGGAAGCAGAAATGTGTCCAAAGCTTTTGCTGGAGCCATGAGGATGGGCTCAGCCCAGGGATGTGATGGGCTTAGGGAGCCAAGTGGCACAGGGGTTTGGAGCAGGTGGAAGCCCTGGCAGAGGAGCGGGGCTGGATATGAGCTGTTCACGTGTCCAGGCTGTAGCTGGGCTGTGGAAATGGTGCTCTTACCTCAGAGGACACGTGGAGGCTGCTCTGTGTGTCCCAGTGGCCACTCTGTGTCCAGGACTGGGCCTCTGGCACAGAGTGGTCTCAGGATGGAGCCTGAACTCTGTGCCCATCATTTACCTGGGCAGCTTTGGGGCAAATGGCCATCTGTGTCCTTTGTGCTGTGCTCCCGGTGTTGGACCAGAGTCATCCCCTCCGTGGGATCTGTGTGGATCTTGGCCCCTGCCCCAGGCGCTCCTGACCCGTCAGGGTCCTCTCGGTGCTGTGGGGATGTGCAGAGTTGGAGAACAGAGCCAGCCATGGCCTCTGCCTTTCTTCTCCACAGCATGTGTCCTGCGGGGCTGAGCAGTCGTGGGGGACCCTGCTGGGTGACACYGATCCTGGAGAGCTGGCTGGGAAAGCTGGGATTGAGCAGGCAGTGAGACCCAGCGTGGGCAGCGGGGCAGGGAGCTTGGTGCAGGGCTGAAGCCGGGACTGAGGGCTGCAGGGGATCCTCTCCTTGCTCAGCCTCCTCTGCCTCTGAGTCAGGACCCAAAGCCCTGGAGACTGTCTGGGCTCTCAGCTTCCCGCTGCTCCCGCGGGGCTCGGGAAGGAGCTGTCTGGCCCGTGGTGGGATCCGAGTGCTGGCAGCAGACCTGCCTTGCYGTGACTCCTCTGGCACAGATGAGGAGGTCTAGACCATTTCCTGCCGCTTTCCCACCGCCACCTGTGATGCCAGGGGAGTGTTCCCATGCTGTGGGTGCCATGGGGYTGGTGTGGGCTGTGGGGAGCCTCCGGGAACCCCACCCCGTGCCACAGCCAGGAGATGTTCGGGSTTGGCTGGGGGTCTGTTCCCAAGCGAGGCTCCTCCTGCACGGCCAGGGAATGCTGTGAGGTCTGTGCCTGTGTTTGCTCACAGGAGCAGGACGAAGGCACCAGGCTGGGGCTCCTTCCTGGCAGAGGAAGGGCAGCACCGGGTTCTGTGCCCAAGTCCTTCTCCTCGTCAGCAGCACAGGGAGCTGGGCGAGCTGCCCCCATGGGGCTGGGGGCTCTCTGGGAGGGCCAGGCCCGTCCTGCACTGCTGACAGGGCCAGCAGGGTGGGCAAGGAAGGGCTCTGCAGCTGCTCTGTTGCTCAATGCACTGCTCTGTTGAAAGCCAGGCAGGGGGACGTGCCCTGTGGGTTTGCACCGAGGTGCTGCTGCCCTGGTGGCTTTTCTCCTCCCAGCCACGAGTTTCGCTGCAGCAGCAGGAGGATCCAGACTTCCCGCTTTGGGCAATCCCCTCGGGAAAAGCAGGGGCTGCTCGCTCAAAAGCAGCTTGGTAAAATTCACCATAAAGGGGTTTCTTTTCCCCTTCCCTCCCGCACCCCAGCACGAGCAGGGTCCTCTCCCTCCCTCCCGAGCTGGTGGCTCCCATGTGAGGCAGCTCTGGAAGCAGTGCCCACGTCCTGGATCTGCTGGGAGGAAGGGTGGGATTCGGCTCAGCAGGCAGGGSGAGGGCAGGGACAGGCAGCGTGGGGAATGCCAGGACAGCTCCTGGAGCAGGGAGGATTTGTGGGTGGGAGTCCCTGTGGCTGTTCAGTGCCACCCTCACAGCGGGCAGCTCATCCCTGTCTGCAGCACCGGCACAGCCAGAGGCAGACAGGGCCCTCGACTCACTCTGGCTCTTTCCCTTTTCCCTTTGTTGTGTTTTTGCTGATTGTGGAGGATTCCTGCCCCTCTGGATCACGGGAGCTGCTGTTTTGCTGCATTTCTGCTGCTTTTCCTGTCAGTGGGTGGCGATGCCAGGAAAGCCCTGCCCTGCCCTGCCCTGCCCTGCTGGGGGACCCACGCAGGCACATCTGGCTCCTTCCTCCTTCTCCATCCCTGCAATATCAGCTCCACAAGGAGCAGGATGCAATCCCAGGATGGTGAGCATGGCTGGGGCCGGCTGTGACACACTCCGCTCCTTTTCCATGCCCTGCTCCGACTTGGAGAACACCCAGATGGAAATTCCTGCCGCTCRGGCAGCCACCCCCCAGGAACTTTGTGCCAACTCCRCGTTCTGGAGAGAGGGAAGGTGGATTTAGGGTGCGATGGGTGGCGAGGAGGGAACCTGGGAGCGTTCCCAGGTTCTCTGTAAATGGGCTGCAGTTTATCAAATTTACTTKCCTTATCTCCCAGCCCCTCCGTGCCAACCCGAGGCTGTGCTGGGGGGGGTGCTTTCCGCTGTGGGTGACAAGGACACCCCCAGGCTGCCCCAGCAGCATGAGGTGGTGGTGGCAGCAGGATGCTGTGGCTTACAGCAGCTGCTCAGACAAACACCACGAGCCCCTGAGCTGCAGATCGGGGCAGGAAATTGCGGAGGTGTTTCAGCTCTGCACCAGTTCCTGGGCCAGGCAGGGTGGATTTGGGGGCAGGCGGGTCTGGGGGCACCGCCAGGACCCGCTGGTGGTGGGAAGTGGGGGGGTGGCTGCAGTGTGTGCCCACGCGGGAACGGCCCTGGGTGCTCTGGGGCACCTCTGTGACCCCAAAACCATGGGGCTCCACAACGTGCRCCTCCGTGACCCCAAARCCATCRKGCTCCACAACCTGCACGAGCAGCCAAGTCCCAGGAAAACCCTACAGGCTCTCGGCACCCCCAGGGACTTGGCGCCAGCGAGGGCTCCTCTGTCCCGAGGGGACCCGCTGGCCTCTCCAGCTCCTGGGAAAGCCCCGGGAGGAGCTGCCCCGCTCTCCCGGCTCACGGCTGTTGCTTTCCGCGCCCCTGGCCCTTCGTGACCGGCAGAGGCTGCCGTGCCGTGCTGCCAGGGAAGGGCCCGCGGGCTCCGGGAGCCGCTGGGGTGACCAAGAGCCGCGCTCACGGCGCGTCCTCCCCTCTCCCTTGGGTTTCAATGGCAAAGCCAGCTCGGGGCCGTGGGCTGTCCCACCCCTGGCGGCTGCGCTGTTTGGGGAAATTATCTCTCGAGATAAGCTGTTTGTATGGGGTTTTTTTTCAGAGCTATAGAAAGTTCCAGGAGTTCGAACGCGCCCAGGAGGCAGGAGCGGTGCTGCCCGGGGCGGGAGGAGCGAGCAGGCTCCCGGTCCYGCCTGGAGCACCTCGGGACGCGGGCAGGGGATGCTGCTCCTGCTCTGGCAGACCCGAAACGCTTCCAGACCCTGCTGTGCCTAAAGGCAGGATTAGGATGAGCCATGCGAAAAATCAAGGTCACCAGCAAAGCCCTTTAACTCGAGTGGACTTTTGCTTTCAAATTGAAATTCGATTTTGCCCATTGCAAAGGTTTCTTGAAAGGGAAAGATTTTGTGTTGTCTCTTCACTTGTGCTGTTTTGTTRGAGGTGTAGGACTAAAGGGCCCTTTCAATTTAAACTGCGTCAGGAAGGTTTTGAGAGGCAGTGAGAGCAGGTTCCTTTCTCTTTTCACAACCCAGCTGCCCAAATCTGTTCCGTGTGTGCAGCCAGAGCATCCCTTGGAGCTGGGAGTGAGCCCAGGGGGTGGTGAGTTCCCTGGCYGTGGTGTCGGAGCTGGGGGCTCTCAGTCAGTGCTGTTGCTGGGATAGCTCAGAGATGGAGCTACCAGTGAATTTTGGTGAGGTTTCTGCCTATGGACCRAAAACTACAATGTTGATAGTGCATAATCCCTGGCACATGTGAGATCTTTGTTGTGGCAGCAGGAGGGAGAGCTCCTGGCGCTGCTGTGTGTCCCCCCAGGAGCCTTTGGTGAGGAAGTCCCTGGGTTTCTTGTGCAGAGGAAATCATTCCAAACAGGATGCTTGCTCCAGCCCCACTCCAGGGGTGCCTGGACCCCAAGCAGGAGCAGGAGGAGGAGGAGGTGTGGGAGCTCCCAGCTCACACACAGATGCTGATGTCACCAGGCCTGCCTTCCTACTGCTTCCATGGTTTTCCAGGCTGGCCCTGCTCCTGGAAGGAAGTGTGCACGGAGTGTGATCTGTGAGATTGCCAGTGGTGTTTGTTTAAAGAGGATTTTCTGGGCTGAAACGAGCTCGTTATTTTTTTGGCTGCTCGGACCATCTGGCCACACCCGTAATTATTCTTTGGCATCTCTGCCCTTGTTGAAAATGCRTATTTTTGAGTTTTCCATGTTCCCCGTATTCCCAGTGCCCGGCTTGCAGCCTGCTGCGCCTGCAGAAACACACGGGGTCACGCTGGTCCAGATGGACAGATTCCCCTAATTTTGTCATTGCTGGACTGCAAACCTGAATGGAATTTTGTGAGGTTTGCTCTTGGTGCAGCCCAGGAAGGGCTGGTGCCCACTGGTGGTTTTAGTCTGCTCTGATCAATGTGATGAGGAACACCACAAAAATRATGGGTTGGAATGACCCTCCCGGAGCTGTTTGGGGTGGTGATGGGGCACAGGGCAGTTCTCTGCCTGGGGGGACCATGGCAGGAGGCAATTCTTGCTTTTCCATTTGCTACTGGAGCTGCTGATGCTCTGGTTCAAGGTATTAAACAAAAGAAAGTGTTGCTGTGTCCCATTGCTGCTGTGCTGGCCCCATCCTGCCTGCCAGGATCTGTGTCCGGGGGGGCATTGCTTCTCCTGGTCTGGGAATGGTTCAGATCTCTTCCCAATTCCTTCTCTCCATCTCCCTGTTTCAAAYGCTCCCCCAGCCCTTGCTCTGGTTATTTTTCTCCTCCAAGGGTGTTTCTGTCACACCTGCCTGGGTTTGTCATCTCAGCATTGTCCCCTCTCCGTCTCCTTGGGCCTGGGCYGATTCCCACAGAGCAATTCCAGGTTTGCTGCATCCCAGCCCCTGCCGTACCTGCATTCCCCTTGCCCATGGGTAGGAACCAAAGGGTGGGATGTGGCTTTCCTGGAGCTGCAGCATTAACCACGGGAAAGAGGGAGCTTGAACCTTGCCCTCTCTGCTCCTGGGCCAGTTCTTGGAGCTGCTTTGAGCAACGTGACCTCCGCTTGGAGGGCTTGGAGAGCTGAGCTGGTGAGCAGCGCTCAGGCTCTGCCCTCGGAGTAAACCCTGGCATTTCAGCACTCGGGAATGCTGCCCTGTGTCACCTCCATGAGGAGGAGGGCTCCTTGGAGAGGTGAAGCATCTCTTGTCCCTTGTAATCCCTGGCTGCTTGGAGTTGTAATCTGTTTATTTGAGCAGCCCTGGCTGCCCCGGGGGGGAGCAGGGAATTAGGGCCGGCTCCAGGGCTGAGTCTGTGCAGAGGGGAAAGGGAAAAGGACCTGACCTGCACCCCAAGGTGCTGGGGACAATGTGGAGGGACTGGCAGGACCCTGCACCTCCCTGGAGAGAAATGGCATCACCCTGGTGAACGTGCTCACCCTCTTTATTGAYACAGTTTCCCCCTCAAATTGCTCAAAACCGAGAGAGCAATGAACTACTGAGCAATGTGGGGAAATAAAAATAGTTTAAAAAAAAACCAAAAAAAACCACCCTAATGACACGAGAGCCCTCCCCGTCCCTCGTCTGGCAGAGAAAATCCAGAGATTTCTCCCAGCCACGTCAGCTCCCAGCTATGACAGCTATCCCGTCCTGCTGGCGAGGAAGGGAGGCAGCGGGAAGGGATGTAAACAGAGAGRGAGCTGGACACCCCGGAGCTGCTGCTGGGGTGGGCGTCAGGGACGGGGTCACAGCCACCGGGAGGGGCCCTGGGAGCTGGGCAGTGTGTGGGATCTGACCCCAGGGCTGGGGGGATCCTTGGAGCGTCCTGGGCAGCTCCAGAGCCTCCACACCCCGGCTGGTGCTGAGGGGCAGCTTTGCCACGCAGGGAAGCAACCCCAAGTTTTGTCTCCTCTCCCCTCCCAGGTGGGTTTTCCCGGTGGGACACAGCCTGACTTTAACCCTCTCTCTTTGTTCCCCCAGATCATGATCGAGTTCTGCCCCGGCGGGGCCGTGGATGCCACGATGCTGGGTGAGTGCAGCTCTTCCCTGTGCCCGGGGCGATGCCCACGGGGCATTCCCAGCCTCCTGGCACGATCCYGGGAGCAGCCCTCAGACAGATGGCAGGCATGGGTGCCCCAGCTCCCGCAGCTGCCCTTTCTCTCCCAGGAGTTTGCCCATTTTCATACCCCCAGCAGGAGGTGTGGCAGCCCTGGGGTGGTTTTTGAGCTACTTTAATGTCCTTTTGTGGTTTAAGTGCTGCTGGGATCAGCAGATCACAAGGCATGKGGAGAAGGGAGAGTCTGGCTGGAGGGGAAAGGTGAATTTAAATATTTGTCTACTGGGGGCACTGGGTGCTTGGGCTCCTGTTCCCACAGCTTCCCGGGAAGGGCAGCAGGGCTGAGACGTGGTGCCTGTCAGGATGAATATCCCAGGATCTTTCCGCTGCCTTCTCCGTATGGTATCAGCCATCTGGGGAAGCAGCAGAGCTCTAATGAACTGCAGTTTGCAGTAATCCCACGAATCTTCCCCTTTTTAACTCCTCCCTTCCACCCCGAGAGAGCTGCTGGGACCAGGGATGTGTGGGTGTACCCCAAAACAGCCCAGGCTGGTGCTACAGCCCCTCTGTGCCGGGGCCGATGGACCCTGGAGGGGTGACATTCCCTCTGCATGGAAAATGTGCTGCTCTGACATCACCGTGCCTGGAGCCCCTGGGGCAGAGCCACGTCCCCCTGGGGGGTTCCTCCCTTTCAGCCCTGATGTTTCCAAAGGCCTTGCTTGCTTTTTGTTTCCAGGAACCAAATTTGCCRTCTTTGACTCAGCCCTTAAACCTTTGGGGTGCCTCCTTTAGGGAACTTCTCTAAAGCAGGTCCGAATCACTGTGTGAAAAAGGASCTTTTCCGAGGAGGAAATGATGCTTTGCCTGTGGAAAACCTCAGCAGGGTTTTTTTTTTACCCATCTCTTGGGACGTGAAAATGCTCCTGAGCATTCGTGGGTCTCTGTGCTCTGCTGGAGGAGGGCTCTGCACCGCAGAGGCCTCGCAGAGGGAGGAGGGGGCTYAGGGGATGGTAACCATCTGGAAGTTTGATGGTTTGCAGAGCTGTCGCCTTGGGAGGCAGTCTGGGATGGTGGAGGTGACCCAGCAGAGCTCAGCGGGGAGGTCACACAGGGCTCTGTGTCCCTGTGAGCACCACAAATAGAATCACAGGAAGGGACGCGCTGGGAGCATCCAAATCCAACTTTTGGCTCTGCACGGGACAGCCYCAAGAATCCCACCATGGGCCTGAGAGCATTATCCAAACACTCCTTGAACTCTGGGACACACAGGGTATGGACCAGTGCACTGGTACCTGGKGCTACCCCGAAAAATAGCCCTGAGSAGTGGGTAGGGATAACCCTGTGAGCCTTTCATTGCTCGTTGCTTTGGGAAGTGGGGTGTCCCTCGTGGTGTGTAGGGGGCACACTGCATCCCCGTGGCAGGGATAATTCCCTGGGGAATGAGAGCTGCTGCTGTCCATGCCTGTCCTGCAGCCCAGGGCAGCTCCCTCCCCACAGCAGCTGGCTGAGACCCAGGGCGTCTGTCTTCCCAAACTGTCCGGGAATTTGCAGTTCAGACCCCATCCCAAGCATGCCTRGCTGCCCCTCGCCTCATCCCCCTCATCCAGGGCCTCAGCTGTGCATTCCCAGGAGGGAGCTGGGAGCCAGCACCTCCAAGAGGCGGGGATTCTGCTGCCGGTGCTGGCTTGGGGAATAAATCACCTTAACAAGCCGATTTCCATTGTCCCCTGCTGCTGTGCCACAGGGACAGTGGCTTTGGAATGCCCTGCTGGGTAACCTGTGCCTTGCTGCTGCTCAGGGGGAGCATCCCCTTGTCCCTGCCCTGTTTGACACCCCTGCCCTGTTTGACACCCCTGCCCTGTTTGACACCCCTGTCCCTCCCACAGAGCTGGACCGGGGCCTCACTGAGCCCCAGATCCAGGTGATTTGCCGGCAGATGTTGGAAGCCCTGCAGTACCTGCACAGCAAAAGGATCATCCACAGGGACCTGAAGGCTGGGAACGTGCTCCTCACCCAGGATGGGGACATCAAGCTCGGTGAGCCCCCGGCACAGGAGCGTGGCAGGCGCTGCTTGGGGCCATTCCACRCTCCACCAGGGCCATTCCACGCTCCACCAGGGCCATTCCACGCTCCTCCAGGGTCATTCCACGCTCCACCAGGGCCAGCTGGAGCTGGGTTGTAGGGTTTGGCCGTGCCTGAGCGTGGGGGGATGGAGGGGTGCTTGTCTGCTGGCTGAGGGGTGCGGCAGGACAAGGAGGGGATTTTGTTCCGTGGAGCCCCCAAGCCGCAGCCGCGCTCAGGCCCCGGGTGGATTTTTCTCTCCTGGATTTGTTTAATCCCTCTCTGAGCCCGCTCTCCSTGCGTTTTGGCCTGCTGAGCATCCTGTGCAGGGTGCCAGTTGGCAGGGCTGGGAGCTGGAAGAATTCCTCTTATCTGCAGAGCAGGTTTGGTGGTGACAGGGGGAGTTTTGCCAAAGGGCTGCTTTGCCAGCTCGCTCTGGGTTTGAGTTAGGTTGGCATCCAGCGACCTGCTGGGGGATGAGGTGGTGAATTTACGGGTATGAACCGCTCGGAGGGTGACACCCTGAGTGAGCCCAGGCTGCAGACGGGGAACAGCTCCTCCAGCTGCCATCAGGGCTGTCCTGGAGAGCAAACCCACCTGGAGTGGGCTCAGTACCCTCTGCAGGTCTCACCAGTTTGGGTTGGGTTGACTTCAGCAGCTCCCCACAGAAGGGACAAAACCAGGGGGAGGCATCGTGTGGTGGCTGCTGTGCCTGGGGCTGGAGGGGACRGAAGGAATGTGGCAGCACTTGGGTTTTCCTGCTGTAAAAAGAGGCTTTTTGCTATGAAATAAGTCCTGAAAGCTGCCGTGGAGCTGCTTTTGCTTGCAGGAAAGATCTCAGCTTCCTTCCGGATGTGTAAGGTTTGGCAGGGGGGCCTTGTGGTGCACGAGAGGGGAAAGTCCTGGGGGTCATGTACCCCAACCCCGAGTTTGATTCCTGGTGCTCAGCTTGGAGGACAGAGCACGTTGTGTCATGTTCTTGCCTTCAGAGTGTGTTTGCTTTCCAATCTGTGCCTCAGCCAAGTGTGCTAACGCAGAAGGGGCTCTCAGTTCTCCTACGGCCTCTAACTTTACTGCTCTTTGCAGCCGACTTTGGGGTGTCTGCCAAAAACATGAAAACCCTGCAGAAGCGAGATTCCTTCATTGGGACCCCTTACTGGTGAGTCCCTGCTTGCTGGGAAATCCCGAGGGGCTTCATTCCTGGAAACCAGGAGGTGGGGTGTGATGAACTTTGGGGTGTGTTGGACCACGGTGCCTTAGGGTGGGAGGATTTTTATGAGGATTCTTGGCCGTTTTCTGCACGTTCAARGGTTTCCCTTGCCCGAGCAGAGCCCCAGTGGCATGGGAGCTCCGTGTGGTGCCACGGTGCCCCGAGCCGGCCAAGGATCCGCCGTGCTCCGGGCTCGGCAGAGCGAGGGACGCACGCGTGTGCATCCCTGCTCCCCCCGCCCCGGGGCTGGGATGGGCTTTGAAGCCCCTCCAAGCGCATGGGAACGGGTGCCTGTCCCAGAAMCACAACCTCTAAATCACCCAGCTTGCCGAAGGGATGGACTCGCGAGGATTAATTGACGCTCCRAGGCAACATCCGCGCCAGATGTCAACGGCCTGGGGGTTTCCAGGGGCTGCTCCGGAGGAGGGAGGGGGTCGGACCCCTTGGAGAAGATGCTGCTGCTTCTGAAACCCCGAGCTGGGAGGAGGGGCCGGGGTTTGTGCAGGGCTGTGGGGGATTTGAAGCGTTCCGTCGCCCCCGCCGGGCTCGCCCTGCGCGGCGGCGGCGTCGCCCCAGCCCAGCCCTGCTGTGCCCTTGGCAGGATGGCCCCCGAGGTGGTGATGTGCGAGACCATGAAGGACACTCCCTACGACTACAAGGCCGACATCTGGTCCCTGGGGATCACCCTGATCGAAATGGCCCAGATCGAGCCGCCCCACCACGAGCTCAACCCCATGAGGGTCCTGCTGAAGATCGCCAAGTCCGACCCCCCCACGCTCAGCTGCCCGTCCAAATGGTGAGGGGGGGCTTGGGGCAGCGCAGTGAGCGTTTCCCAGCTCACACTGAGAGAAAAAGCAGTCGTTTTCAGCAGTTTTGTTTAATTTGGGAGCCCAGCATAGGATTCCAGCTGTATTCCAGGCCCAGCTGTGTGCAGGGGGCTGGGGAGGCACTGCTGGCCGAGGGCGGGATGCTCGGGCTGTGCTCAGAGTTCARGGAGCACAGGGAGAGCTGCTGCTCGCCCACAGCCCCCTCAGAACGAGGGGTGATCCCTTGGCTGCTCTCAAAACATCCCATGTGTATGAAAGGCAGGATTTTCTCTAAAGCTGGAAATAGCCGAGAGCTCCAGAATTTCTTTCCCTGGAGTTTGGAAAGCCACTTCTGCATTTACAAGAAAACCAATCAGTTCATTTTGTTAAAAATTTATTAATTTATAAATCATAAAACCTGCTGCAGGCCAGCCAGCTGCAGATTCCTGGGAGAGCACTGGAGTCCCAAGCGCTGTCACAGCAGTGCAGGGAGCGGGCAGGGTGGGAACGCTGCCTCTGGAGCTGCCCAGAAGGCAGAAGTGACATCAGGGACACGGTCTGGATCTCAGAGCTGCACTTTGCAGGCTGAGGGTGCCCTCCTATGGGGTTCCTGGTCCTTCACAGGCACCCTGTCCCGCTGGGGCTGTGGGGATGGCTCCTGGAGCACCCTTGTCCCCAGCAGCTCCTGCCGTGGGCTCCCTTTGGGGGATAACTGCTGGTGTCCTCCCATGCTTCTGCCTGGAGGTTGGGGCTCAGTCCTGGTCAAAACCTCAAAACCTGGTCCCTGCCYTGGCCCTGTGCATGATTCTCCTACAAATAATCAGAATAACTGAGCACAGGGTTTCCCRTGGGAGCAAAATGATGATTATGGCCAGTTGCAAGCTGGGACACAGCCTGCACGGGGATCAAGCTGACCCCTGTGGCATTTGAGGCCTYTCCCTCTCCTGAATTTCTCACCACCCCCTGTGTTTTAAGGTCCCTGGAGTTCAGAGATTTCCTGAAGAAGGCACTGGACAAGAACCCGGAGACCAGGCCCAGTGCTGCCCAGCTGCTGGAGGTAGGGACCAGACCAGTGACCCCAGGCTGGGTTCACATTATTTTGGTCTTGTTTAGAAAGTTCACAGCACTTTGCAGCCACTAAAACGCTCCAAAAAAGGATCAGCAACGTTTTTCCCTTTGGAGCACCCTGCAGATTCCCAATGGACACCACCTGGACTAGAAATGGCTCCTGGTGCCTGAAAATGCCCATGTGGCAGCCAGCTTGGGTTCTACCTGCTTATCCCTCATTGAAATTCAYTTCCTTTCCTCCCGTCCCTTTCCCAAAGAACAGCAAAAAGCTGGAAGCTGCCGTTCCCTGCTGCCTGCAGATCCCTCCCTCTGTGCCGGGGCGGGCACAGACCCCAGGGGCTCCCTGGCCTTTCTGTGCAGCTCAGCACGAACACCCCGCTGTGTGCACCGAGGGATTCCAGCCCCATCCCAGTCCAACCTTCCCCAGGCTCTGTTTGCACCCGGGGATCCTGCAGRGTGGCTCCTGGTGAATTCCGTGGGAGGATGTGCCCTTGTTTAAATGCTGCTGGTGCTTTTTTTTGGGGTGAGATGTGGACACAAAGCAGCTTTGGGGAGCATCTGCGTGCAGAGTGTGCCCTTGACCTCACCCCAGCTCTCTCCTGTGAGTTCCTCTGGGGTTGATCCCGGTGACACTGGAAAGAGCCACACCCTCGGCTCTTTGGGGTTGTTACAAAGCCAAAAGTGGCCCCAAGCTCACAAAGTGGGGTTTTGGCCACCTCAAACGTTCACTGYGCTTGGTTTCCAGCATCCCTTCGTCAGCAAGGTCACCAGCAACAGGGCTCTGCGTGAGCTGGTGGCCGAGGCCAAGGCCGAGGTGATGGAGGAGATCGAGGAGAGCCGGGATGAGGCGGAGGAGGACGATTCCTCGGAGTCTGCCTCGGTGAGCCCYGTGCTGGCAGCTTCCCCCAGGGCGGCTGTGGTGGGGGAAAGAGCCYGGCAGCTTTTCCAGGCTCCAAAAGCCGCTCTGGGCCGCGTCAGGTGGAGGGGAAGTGGTTGCTCGGCCAGGGAGGGGCTGGATTTYGGTGGCTGCCGAGGGCATGGGGAAACAATGGTGCTGGCGGGTGGCCCAGTGCCTGCTCACAGTGCTTGCTTTTCGTAAAAAGTGGTTCAAAAGAAGAAGGAAAGGAAAAAAACCCAGAAAAATAAAGCCTGATACAGGCTGGAGAAGGTGGAGTGGAAGCAATGCCAGCAGCACGTGGAGGGACCAGCACCCTGAGGAGGGAGCTGGGCAGATTTGCCCCTGGGCTCGGCTCTTTGAAGRGACATCTCAGAGCTGGCTGGGGACGTATCCCAACCTCCCTCCTCTGTGGCAAAGGGAAGTGGCTCATCCATAGTGGAGTTTGCCATGGGAAAAGGTGTTTGGAGTGCAAACTCCTCACTGCCTCTTAAGAATATGCACGTTCTGGGGCTTTTTCATTGTGCCCTTTCCTTCCAGCCGGTCCTTGGGGCCACAAACACGGGGAGAGATGGAAATATCCCAGGCAGATGTCCTAAAAGGGAAGATTTCCTCCCAATAACTCATTAGCTGTGGGTGACTTCACTCTGAAGAGGGGACTTGTAGCCCTTGTGTTAAGTGGTTGTGCCAAACCCAACACCTTCCCTTCCCTGTCTTTCCAGCCCCCCGGGAAGCACAGGCGRGACCCCTCCGGGGCGAGCCAGATGAGCTTTGACGGGGAGAAGCCTCCGGACTCCTCCGTGCCCAAAGCAGTGAACGGCTCCGTGGGGACTGGCCAGGACACCACAGACGGGCAGAGCGGCCAAGTCTTGGATAAAGGGACAAGCGGTGACAATGACAAACTGGAGAGCAACCACTCCCCAAAATCCCTCGGCAGCTCGGCCACGCGGGGCCAGCCGGACATCATCCTGCAGCCCGGACACTTGGGGAACTCCACAGAGGGCAACAAGGAGCCCAGGCCGGGTGGGGAGGAGAGGAAGAGCCTCGGGGAGAGGAAGAGCATCGGGGAGCGACTGGAGAGCTTCTCCGAGGAGAAACTGGCCAACGGCACCTTGGATCCGCTGGCGCCGCTGCCCGGCGGCCGCTCCAAAGGGGACTCGGACTCGGGCAGCACCTCGGCCTCCGAGAGYATGGACCTCACCACGTCCCTGTCTGCCGACCTGGCCCTCAGCAGGGAGAGYGGCTCCATCTCCCTCAAGGTGAGAGCGGTGCCGGAGGGGGCTGCAGAACGCGGGGCGGGGAGGGAATCCCTCTCCAGGGAAAGCCTTCCGTGCGTTGTTTTCCGTGTGTGTGAGTTGCCTCAGGCCAGCACGGCCCTYGCAGCTGGGATGAGCTGTGCCAGGGGGATGGGGCGTGTCCTCAAGGGAAGGAGAAGCTCTTGGGGGGCCTCTTTTGTCCCCCGCTGAAATGTAGAAGTCTGATGCCTTGTAGCTATTTTGGGTCCCTGAGGAGYGTGAAGTAATCACGCCACAAGCTTGACTGGTCCTTGCTCAAGTGTGAAACCCCAAATGGGATTTYCTAAACTTTATCCAAAGCCCATCACACTGCAGCTCTTCCCTAGGACACCTGGGCCCAGGAGAAAGTTCATCTGGGCTTGTGCCTCTCTCAGTTTTCCCAGCCTGCCACACATCTGGCCTGGTTTGTGTCAGCAGCGACTGCACAAAGACCTCCCAGGCTTCCTGGCTTTTGCTAAAGCTTCCTGGAGCCTGGGAATGCTTGGGACCTGGGGCTGACCAGGTCAGCGTGGCTTAGAGGAAGGAGGAAAATAACTGGAATGTTATTTGCTGAGCTTCAGGAGAAGAAATGTTGTGACACGAGGGGCAGAGTGATGTGTTGCACAAGATCCTTACCAAGTTGCAGGCATGAGCGATGGTTTCCCGGCACACAGAGTGCCCAAAACCTTTCTCAGCAAGACTTTCCCCACCTCCTGCCTCCATCCAACATCCCCCACAGGAGCCTGCGATGGGGGTGGATCCCTCATGATTGGAAATGTGATGCTCTTGCACAGCAATTTCCCCCTCCTCAGCACTTTCCCAGGACACCTGGTCTGTTTAAGAGCAACCCTAGAGGAATTCGATGCCACRCACGGAATTGCTCTCCAAGCTGGTCATTTAGAAGGGGAAAGGAGTTTTTTGGGGCTTACAGGGAGTAAGCCATGTTAGACCATGGTGAGGAAGGCTCTTTGGGAGGTGGGTTGGATCTCCTCCAGGGTAGAAGTCCCACTGCTCCGTGATCCAGGCTGGATCTCCAAATCCGCGGACGGTTTGTGCTCCACGTGGTTTCCTCGTGTGGGTTCTTCACGAAGGACAGCATCAAAATTGCTGTTGCAGCCGTGGGGAGCTGCTTCACGGGCTCCTCCTTTCCTCCCTGCCCGCCCCAGGAGTCCCAGCTGCACAAGAAGACGCTGAAGCGCACGCGCAAGTTCGTGGTGGACGGGGTGGAGGTGAGCGTCACCACCTCCAAGATCATCAGCGAGGACGAGAAGAAGGATGAAGAAATGAGGTTTCTCAGGCAAGTGGAGCCCTGGCAGGGTTTTCCTCTCTGTGAGCTCATCCGGGAGCGACCTGAAGTCCTCTTGTTTTCTGTCTTGGTCCCGCTTGAGCTGCATCCCTCCTTCCCCTCTCCAACGTGCAGCAAGACTGTGACAAGGGAAGCTTTGCTGTGGCTGGCTCCCTCYTCTGGGGATGGCTGAGTGTGTCCCCAGGGCTGGAGATGCCTGGCTCAGTGGGAATAAGCACAGAAATCTTCTCAAGGTGCTCCTCTTCCTTTTGTTCTTGCACCTCCTCAGACTTTATTAGCAGAAAGGCCAAGGGAGTTGTAAACTCCTCGAGCACCGTTTAATATTCATGGSTGTTTCCACCCTGCTTGAGCCTTGATGACTCCTTTGCAGATCTCACAGCTTTCAAACCTCCCTGACTTATTCTCAGAAAGAGGAGCTGCTGTTTCTAGCACTGAAATGAAAGGGCCCTTAAAGTAATTAAAATACAAATTGTTTTGTTTGATGCCCAATTCTCGGCTCCCTCGTGCTGCTCTGGGGGGACTCCCTGAGAGGATAATTTGCCCTAAACACTTTGTGTCCCTGTGGCTGCCTTATTCCTAGTCCCCAATATCAGATTTATGGAGAAGCTCATTAGCAGAGCTCATTTGCTGGTGAGCTRGATGAGGGGGGTGATGCAACATCATGATTGATGGGTCAGAGTTTGGGAAAACCGCCCTTCCTGCCACCCAGGAGTGAGTAGGAGCAGATGTGGAGCASAGRRGCTRGTCCAGAGCAGTCCAGCTTGGCCTGAGCTGTGTTTTTAGGACCAGTGAGCACTAACCCCGCTGGCAGAATGGGTATTTTGGGTGCTGGTGGGACACCAGTGGCTGCAGAACTGCCTGAAGAGCTTTGCCAGGGCTGGTTTGAGAAGCTGTGGATGCTCATGGGCCTTGCCTGTGAGAGCCGATGGTCTTCCAGCAGTTCCCGTATCCTCACCCTGCTTCCTGCAGCGTGCCAGAGCCTGGGAGCAGCTGGCATTTCCCTCCTGCCARTGCCCAGAGCACGGGGCAGGGAGCTGTGGGATGGTGGTGCTGCTTCCACTCCCTGCTGAAGCGCTCTGGGTGYTGACTTTACCATCCCTGCCCGTCGCATCCCTCTGCCCTCGCCCGACTCCCTATTTCTCTCTCTCCCTGCTCCATCCCGACCCCGTGCAGGCGCCAGGAGCTGCGGGAGCTGCGGCTGCTGCAGAAGGAGGAGCACAGGAACCAGGCCCAGCTGAACAGCAAGCACCAGCTGCAGCTGGAGCAGATGCTGCGGCGCTTCGAGCAGGAGATGATGGTGAGTGGGGTGGGGAAACTCCCGGGAATCCGCTGGGAATCCAAGCTCTCTGCAGGGGCCCTGCCAACCCCCACACAGGGGGTGCTCTCCGGGTTGCAATAACCTCGGAGTATCACAGGGTTGGTGAGGAATCCCTTTGGGATTTGAGGCATGGGATGTGTTTGTGGGCATTCAGCCCCCTGCAGCTTGGGAAGCACTGACAGCCTTGGCCTGGCAGGGTGTAACAAGGGAAGGGCTGTTCTGGACTTCTTCTCTTTAATGATCTTTTCTGTTATGTCTGTTCATGGCTACTGTGAGAAACAGTTTATTGTGTTGTTATAATTCACAGAAAAAAAAACCTTTTTAAATAAGAAAGCAGCATGGCCTGAATGTGACAGCAGGAACCTGGCAAGGCGTTGGGTGTAAATTGAATGAACTGGGCTCGCAGACTTTGGTCCCTCCGTGGGCAGCTTCTGTTGAAGTAAAATAATWTTGTTGTTAATCACGGAATGGGCTGGGTTGGAAGGRACCTTAAAGATCTTCTTGTTCCATGACACGAGGGCACTGCTGGAGCCCAGAGCCTCAAACTTTGTGAGGTGTGAGTTGGAAATTTCCCTCCTCTGTGAAGAGGCTCAATCCAAGCCAGAACAATCGCCTGCCCTCTTTTTTTCTTTTTCTTTCCTTTTCACTTTTTAACTTTGGGAAGGCAATGAAGCGGAGAGGAGGCTGAGGCTGACCTGTTTCCTTTGTTCCCTTCCCGGACAGGCGAAGAAGAAGTTCTACGACACGGAGCTGGAGAACCTGGAGCGGCAGCAGAAGCAGCAGATCGAGAAGATGGAGCAGGACCATTCCCTGCGCCGGAGGGAGGAGGCCAAGCGCATCCGCCTGGAGCAGGAGCGGGACCACGCCAGGTTCCTGGAGCAGCTGAAGCAGATGAAGAAGGAGGTAAAAATGGGGATAGGAGGGAGGAAAGCTGCATTCCTGCACCTCTTTCTTCCTGGGAAGCTTCAGCGTTTCTGGCAGGAAAACTTGAGAGGAAAGCAGTTCGTGTTTTAGCAGGAAGCTCTTGCTTTTGGGTGGTTCCTGAGGTCCTTTTGGGTGGTTCCTGAGGTCCTTTTGGGTGATTCCCAAGCTGTTTAGTGGTATGAGGTGGGGTTGTTCCTTACCTAAAGTTACCTGCAGGGAAATCTCATTTGCCTCCCCACAGGTCAAGATCGAGGTCGAGAAGCTGCCACGGCAGCAGCGCAAGGGGAGCATGAAGGYGAAGATGGACGAGTTCACCCAGAAGAAGCAAACCATGGTAAGGCTCAGGGGAGATTCCCCCAGCTCCGGGAGTGGGAAATGTGCAGTAGATGGAGCATCCTTCCTGYTCCAGGGACTGGCGGGTTCTGGAACACCCCCCAGATGCTTTCCAAGCTGCAGCAGCAGGAGGGCTCGTGGTGGCACTGCTGGGTTTTTTTTCCCAGGAGCAGGAGTTTTTGGCCAAGCAGAAGGAGGACCTGGAGCAGGCCATGAAGAACATCACTGCCCAGAACAAAAGAGAGATCTGTGACAAGGAGCGCGAGTGCCTCAACAAGAAGCAGCAGCTGATGAGAGGTGGGTGGCAAAGGCTGGGAGGGAGGGAAGGGAATGCTGTATCCATGGGTTTATCCRACGCTGGCTCTTCCCACGCAGCAGATGCTGTGACAGAGTTGCAGGCTGGCAGGATGGGATGTGGAAAAATCCAGCCTTGCCAGGTCCTGTCTAAATGTTTAACAATAATAATACTTAGTGCTTTAATCTTCAAAGTGCTTTACAAATATGAACCAATTAGGCTTCCTAATTGCCAGAAATGAGTCTCCAGTGTGGTTTGCAACCAATTCCKCTTGGAAAACAGGAGGTGAATGATCACCCCCAACATCATGCACGTTGGGGTCTTGAGCTTGGGACACTTTGTGTGGGTTGGGTGGGTTGTCTYCTGATCCTTCTCCTCCCCACAGAGAAGGAAGCTTGCATCTGGGATCTGGAAGAGCGTCACCAGCAGGAGAAACACCAGCTGGTCAAGCAGCAGCTGAAGGACCAGTATTTCCTCCAGAGGCACGAGCTGCTCCGGAAGCATGAGAAGGTGAAGGCTTTGCACCTTCCTGGAGTGGGTCAGCAAAGCGTCCACGTGTCCCTGGGGGTTTCCCTTCCAGGCTGTACGGGGTGAGGGTGGGTTAGGAGTTAAAGGGCTTGSTCATTATTAGTGAAAGAGGACCAGAATAACGCTGGTGTCATTCTTCACTCCCTGCTCTGTGTTGTGTGCATTTAACATGCAAGAAGCAGTCGGGAATTTGGGGGGCTTTTCTGGAAATCTGCCACTGCCCAGGATTTGGCGTGGTTGATGCCCAGAGCAGGGAGTGAAGACTGGCACGTTCCTCCCAGCCCCTTCTCCCCTGCTTGGGCAGCAGGCTCCGTTGTTGCGCTCTCCTCCTGTCCCTTGGGAGCTTCACCAGCCACTTCCATGCTGCTCCCAAATGCGCGCTCCGGCTCTGCGTGCTCTCCTAAGGCCCGTCCCTCCTCTGCCCCCATGTGTCCGCAGGAGAGGGAGCAGATGCAGCGCTACAACCAGCGCATGCTGGAGCAGCTGAGGGTGCGGCAGCAGCAGGAGAGGGCGCGGCTGCCCAAGATCCAGCGCAGCGAGGGCAAGACCCGCATGGCCATGTACAAGAAGAGCCTCCACATCCACTCCAGCGGCAGCGCCGCCGAGCAGAGGGAGAAGATCAAACAGGTCAGCTCCTGCAGACGGCTCCAGGGTTGAGGCTTGGCGAGGTGGCAGAGGGGATTTGGGAAGATGCAGCTATTTCCAGCTCCTAACCCTCTGCCGAGTCAGAGGTCTCTGCGTTTTTGGCATCACCCGAGGTTTTCGGTGCTGTCTCCGTTGTGGTTTGTATCGGGGAGCATCCTCAGGGCTTTTCCTTTTTTCCTGTGTAATAAGGGAAGCTGGGCTGGTGTCTCAGCCAGCTCCAGAGACCAGAACAACGCTGCCTACACAGGCACTTGCTTTTCCCTCCCCCCAGTTTGCTCTGCAGGAGGAGAAAAGGCAGAAGGCAGAGCGGCTGCACCAGCAGCAGAAGCACGAGTCGCAGATGAAGGACATGCAGGCCCAGTGTGAGAGCAACACCAACGAGCTCCAGCATCTGCAGGTACTGGTCCCTCGTGGCTTGGTCTCCCAGAGCTGCCTGTGCAGATCTCAGCCTCTTAAGAAGCRGCTGCAGAGGACTGTCAGTGAGTAGGACATGATGTCCCCTCACTCTTGCCTTGAGAAGTTTTTGTTGCTGTGTCTAAAAGCGCCCTGGAGCTCAGAGCTCTGAATGTCTCTGGCTAAGACGAGTCCTGTTTGACCTGGATGTACAGTCCCAGCTGCTTGATGGGTGTTGTGTTTGGTGATCTGTTTTTAGAATGAGAAGTGTCACCTCCTGATCGAGCACGAAACCCAGAAGCTGAAGTCCCTGGATGAGAACCACAACCAGCACATGAAGGAGTGGCGAGACAAGCTCAGGCCGCGGAAGAAGGTGGGGTCCCCTGGCTGTGAGCAGGGTGTCYTGCCTGGCTGCCTGGAGGGGACAGTGTCCCCAGCTCCAGTCCAGCCTCAAACACAGCTCTCGTGTGTGTTCTCTTTGCTTAAGGCCCTGGAGGATGAGCTGAACCAGAAGAAGCGTGAGCAGGAGATGTTCTTCAAGCTGAGCGAGGAGGCCGATGGACAGACGCCAGCATCCCCAGCCAAACACGCCAAGTTTGTCCCCTTCAGCTCCTCAGAGAGCTTGTAACACCAGGCAGGCCACCAGCTGCTACTGGCTGCGTCCTCCTGGGCTGCAGGGGGGCAACCTGGACTCGGAAGACCCTCTCAGCAGCCTCTTCTTACCGCAGCACCCTCCYGGCCCCTCGCTCTGCCTGGGATGAACGTGGCTCTGCGCTGAGGGATGCTGACTGGGAGTTGTGGGAGCTTTCCCRGGAGCTGGCCTGCTCCAGGCTGGGAAGAGGGGCAGGACCCTCTCTGGATCGTACTTGCACTGCTGGCTGGATGCCTCCCRCGTGAGCCTGGTGCTCACGGGGTTTGTGAGCTCAGGCTGGAGCAGTGACCGCTCTGACCAGGAGACACAGCCCTGCCCTCGGGGCACGGGTGTCACCCTCTCTCCCCCATGGCTGCTGCTGTCCCAGTCCCGTGTAAGGACTCACSTGGGGCAGAGCAGCTTTGCCATTGTCTTAAGCTCACCTTGGCCTTGAGGCCCCCAGCTCTCACCTTGGACTCGTCCCTGTGCACTGTGGCCCTTTTTTTGTCAAGGGACAAACAGTGATTTGGGGTTTTTTGGCCGGGGGAGGGTTGGGTTTCTTCTTTCCTCCTGCTCCCCACGCAGACTGTGCAGAAAGGGGCTGGATGTCCTCCCAAGGGAAGTGTCAGTGCATGTGCAAGGGGGAGGCTGGGGACGGCGCTCAGTCCTGCGGTGACACGGGGAAGTGTCTGTCACGAGAGTCACGTGCCTTTAGGATGAGTGGGGGTCAAGGGTGTTAGTGCCAGAGCTCTCATGGCCACACACGTGCTTGAGACCTTCTTTGAAGTGCTCTCTGTGCGGGGCCATGTGGGGCAGCCAGCCTGGCCAGCAGGTTATGGCTGCAGAGCATCGCTTGGGAGGAGCAAAGGAGCAGTGAAACAAGGGAAGAGGAGATGCAAAGGTGGGGTCAGGGGGGCTTGTTGCTCCCARCATCTCTTTGCCCACTCATGTCTCATCTCCTCATGATGTGCCACAGTTTTTTGGATGGTTCTCCTGGCTGGGAGGCGTGGGCAGAGTGGCAGAGCAGGTCCTCTGTCCCTTCTGCTCCGGGGTGATGTCCCCTCCCCTGCGCAGGGCAGGGCTTGGCTGAGCTGCTGGGTGGGACTGGGAGCACAGCCCTGGGGAGGGGGTCAGGGACCTCACTGGCAGCACCTTGTTCTTTACACAACCCAGAGGTGTAAGGCAGCACTTCAGTTTTTCTCTGGACAACACTGTTTGGTTTAGGCCTGCTTTCCTAGCAAAAAAAACATGTTTCTGCTTAAAARAAAAGAAAAGAAAAAGTTGTTATTTTCAAGTGTCCTCTGTTGATTTACTGGCATTTCAGGGAAAGGTGGTATGTGATGTGCTACCCTTCTAGGTACCAGGCTGAAGGAGTCAGCCCCCAGGTCTTTAACTCTGTGTCTGGGATGTGCATTTCCTACCCATTCAGAGCTCCTAATYCATATTTACAAGATTCCTGCAAACYAGCAAGCCTCCGTCTATTTGGGCCATCCCGGGTTAGTTCTGCATCCACACAGTCGTGTCTCTGTTAATGAACATAGGAAGGGTTCCTGCCCCATCTCCAGAAGCAGGGACTGTGCCTTTCAGGCATGGTARTGGGAACTGATGTAAGATCAATCAGTGCAGAGGGATGGCCCTGAATCAGGACAAGGGGCTGATTTGAGGCTTTTAATCACATTAGGAATGTGTTATAGCAGCCCCAGTGGTCTTCGACCCCTACTGCCTGTTCCCTCCCTGGGTGTGCCAGGGCTCCAGGACCGTGTCCCTGTCCTAGAAGGGGAGCACATCATCTGATTGTCGTGTTTACAGCGTGGTTATATTTTTTCGTTCCTTTCAAAAGAGGATGTTTTTGTTGTTCCCCGTTCAGAAGGAACCACGATTACACCCAGCTTGCTTTTCAGGGGGGATGGGACACCATTTTAAAAAAACGTGGCTTTGAATAAAAAGGATTTTTTTAATATTTTGTAAAGTATCTTCAGTGGGACCACCACTCTGATGTAAAGACCTCTCTAATAAAGTAACAGACTGAGGAACCCGCGCGTGGGTCTGGTTTTGTGCCTGGCCACCAGCTGTGACCTCGGGCCAGCTTCTCTTCCAGTGTGGGTTTTGCTGACTTAGGGAAACTTTTGCCGTTTGAACTCTGCAAGGCTGAACTTCCAGTTCTTGAAAACTGAGCTGGAGCCTCTCCTGCTGCTCAGGGGCAGGGACGTCTTTGCCACCGAGCTGAAAACTCCGGTAGAGCTGCGGAGAAGGAGCCGTTCCGTCGGTGGCTGCAGTGCGTGTTCAGACGGTGCTGGGCTGACCCTGCTTGGCGAAGAGTGAGTATTGCACCCTGAGGCTGTGCAAGCCGCTCGTGCACGGATTGTTCTTCCTTTTACATCACCCTGCCTGCTTTAACAGGAATCTCAGACAAAGGCCTCCGTTCCCTCGTTTTGGTGGCACAGGGATGTCCTTGGGATGCCTCCCTGTCTCTTCCCACTCTCCTCTGCTGAGGAGCTCTTTGGGGTGTGTTGTAGGACCAGGATGGAAATCATGTTTTCCCCTGTCCATGCACAGGGAGATCTCTGCCTCCTCCCTGAGGCTGCCCAGGAAAACTCCCCCCACCTCTGTCACCAAGCACAGAGCCCACGTGGCCTTTGCTCCCTGCTCAGAGCCTTTCACCTGCTGATTCCATTAATTTCTCTCAGGGACACACGGCACTAAAGGGCAGCTTTGGCACGAGCCCGTGGAGCTGGCGTGGGTTTACCCTCAGTTTTGGAAGGTTGTGCCAGAGTCTGCCAGTTTTACCTTGGACTTCATGCGGGAAATGACCTCGCTGGCAGTGTCCAGCCCGGGTAAAAGTGCAGGGTGTGAGTTCAGCTGAGGAAAAGGAGAGGGAGTTGGGACTGGAAGTTGTTGCTGGTGAGGTTTTAAAGAGGCACAGAAGAGAAGGACAAGCAAAGCCTGAGGGTGCCTGTCTCCCTGCTCCACAAGACAGTAAGAACTGGAGTAGCTGGGGACACGTAATTAATCATCTTTGTTTATGTGAACCAGGACTGCATCGTCTCCTGGGACACCCTGGTCAGAAACGGCCTCACTCCATGTATCCCAGTGAAGCAGAGGAGCTCATGGGAATATTTAACTGCATCTGCATGTCCTTGGCAGTGCCTGAGGGGAGCTTCAACCATGAGGATTCAACATGTATTTATAAGTGCTGTGTATTCCAGAAATAACTGTTAACTACCATTTTATCCTGGTGCTATGCTGGAAACAGAGCAAAAGTGAAAATATTCCTTAATTTTTAAAAACAGAGTTGACGGCCCTGAGAAGTTCCCGGTGCTGCAGCAGCTGCAGCATCCCCTGTGGTTTATGTCCTGTCACATCTGAGCTCCAAACTCCTCCGAGCCGCCCAAGGGCTTTTGCAGCATTCCTGCTGTGCTGGGAATGGTGGAACTCTCCGGGGGAAGCACAGGCAGGGCAGGCAGGCAGGGAGAGTCTTGGGGCTTGCGTATGAGTACCTTTATCCTATGGCTGCATGTGTGCTCCCTGCAGGAACATCTGCGGGAGGACAGAGGACACAAGTCCTCGGAAGTCATCCGCACCCTCCTCAGCCAAACGCTGCTCCGTGTGCTCCTGCTGCACTGGCCACTGCTTTCATTCTGCCCAAGCCCCTCCGGGGGCTGGGGGCTCTGCCTTGCTGCTGCTGTTTGTTGTTGCCCCTCTCCTGGCTGGGATGGGGCTGGATTTGGGGGCCACCTTGCCCTGGCATCCCCGCGGGGCTGCTCCGGACGGATTTCCAGGCTCGCAGGGCTGGAGGGGCGATGTTCGCTGCTCTGCTGTCGCTCGCTAGATGGCACAACGCTGGAGCGCCGCAGCTGAGCTCCTGAACGGATCTCTCGCTCTTTTCCCTGGATTTGGCGCTCTCCGTGGCACTCCTTCCACCAGACTTCTCGTGGGGGCGTCAGTACTTTTCTAGCATTGCCCCCGGGATKTACCCAGGGTTCCCCCATGTAAGGGCTGAGCATCCCCCCCATGGGTTCTGCTCTCCCTGCTGCCACGGCCCTGTGATGGCTGTGGGTGTGGTGGGTGACATCCACACCTCAACCCTGCGGTGGGGGGGTCTCAGAAGTGCAAAATCATTCCTGGTGACGGCCAAGAATCCGTGAGATCCAGCCCTGGTGAAACGGGAAACCACTGGTGTGGGGGTTCGGCTGCAGAGATTTGTCCTCTGTCGGGGTAGGAGCATCRCTTTTGACTGATCTGTGTGAGGTAGCTCAGGGAAGATGGATGCATTTGTTCCGTACACAGGGAGGACCAGGAACATTCAGTCACCTGGCACGCACTGCTAATTCTGAACCTGGAAAGCGAGCAGCAGCAGCAGCGGGCTGTCCGTGCCAGGCTGACTGCAGACCGCGCTCCCTCTGCGCCTCAGGGCTGCTGCTGGGGCGCTGTTTCCTCATCCCATTCCATCTCTGMCACCAGGCAGACCTCAGGGGCTGCCCAGCTGTGCCCAAACAGCTGGAGTCCACTTACAGCCGCGCAGAAACCCATTTGTACATCCAAGCTGAGGGATGGCTTCGCAGAAGTCATTTGCCCTCTTTACTTTAAACTGCTCAGCTGACGCTGACAGAGACAAGGGAGAGTGCACATGCTTGAGTCTGGTGTAGGTTATGACCTCTCCTGTAGAGTTATTTTATTATAGTTACTTTATTTTATTCTATTTGGGCTCCTCATTTGGGCTCCCTTAGCAAACGCTGGACAGGTTCCTTGATAAATGACCGAGGCACAGCAGAGCCCAGGGCAGGCTCTGCCTCTCCACAGTCGCTTCCCGGAGTGCCTCCCTCGGGAGCTGCTCTGGTCAGCATGCGGAGCCACCCTCCACTCGTCTCTACAGCCCTCATTAGACTTGTTAATTAAACACAGGAGCCATTTTGCAGCCCGAGCTGTGATTCTCTCCGAGCTCTGCTGGTTCCTGGGTGCTCGTTAGCTGCCAGGCTGCAGCCAGAGCCTGGTGCTGAAGGGGCCCAGGAGTGATGGAATCCCTCAGCAGGTCACGGGGGAAGGCGATGCTGATGCTTAAGTGCTTCTCTACCTTAGTTTTTCAGCGTGTGAAGACCACAAATTGTTTCATTGCTCTCTTAATCCGCTTTCTCCATTGCTCCACATCTCAGCGTGCACTCCTCTCACCAGGATGTTTTCCTCACCATCCTTTGCAGGATTTGTGCATCTTTCAGGGTTTTTAAAACCAGAAAAACTCTCTCTGCTCCAGCCTGGACACCACACAGCACCAGAGCTGCCTGCCGGTGCTATCCCAGGCTCTTGATGAGCACCTCAAGGTCCAGCCCCAGCATCCCACGTGAATGTCAGAAYGACAGAAGGAAGGGAAGATTCCCCAGGTCATCTCCAGTCCCCCTGCCTTCAACACACGTCTGACTGAGGAGTGATGTCTGGGGCAGGCTGGGAGTGATGTGGAGCTGGTCCACAAGTAACCCAGCCCTGTGTCTGCACCCCAGCAGGCACCAGGGAGGTCACCAGGGGCGTGATGTCCCCTTCAGACAACCCAGCAACCCCCTGCAGCCACCTCTGCAGGGCCACTGCCGTCCTGGGCTTTGCTGAGGGGGAGGAGGAGGATGAAGACGAGCCCTTCGGGAGGGGCAATAAAGCACTGGCAACCTGCCTGCACCTCCATTAATCCTCTAGGGTGGTTGTAGCAAAGTTAATAGTATTAAAAAGAGCCACATTTAAGGAGCCGCTAAGGAGTGAGATGAGTTGTTTATGATTAAATTAAATTCATATGAAAACTAATGACCTGCCAGTGTAAGCCTCGAGTAACTTTATAATGTAATTAAAAGCCCAACGGGGAAGGGAGCTGTGGTTATGCCACGTGTTGAGGAGCTGCTGGGAAGAGGGAGGCCGCGGGGAAGTGCTGACGTAGAGCAGTGCCTGGTCACTGCCCTGTCTCCTCTGCTGGCACAAGGACAGAGCTGGGCACGGAGCGTGGCACCAGGGGTGCCTGCCAGGAGGAGAGGTGGCTGCAGTGCCCAGCTCCTGGCTCCCAGGAATAGAATCCCAGAATGATTTGGATTGGAAGGGAGCTTAAAGATCACCCCATGTCAACCCCCTGCCATGGGCAGGGACACCTCCGACTAGACCAGGTTGCTCCAAGCCCCATCCAACCTGGCCTTGACCACTTTCAGAGATSTGGAAGTGCTCAAGGACAACATGTGCCAGTGCCTCAGCATGCTCACAGTGAAGAATTCCTTCCTGATATCTAATCTCAACCTGTTCTCTTTCAGTCTGAAGCCATTCCCCCTTGTCCTGTCACTACACGCCCTCGCAGGCCGCCTCTCCGTGCAGGTATGCGGGCTGTCCCGGGCAAGGCACTCCTGCTGACCCGACCGAGACGGACCTTTCTCTTCTCATTTCCTGGATCCTTTAGGGATGCGACTGCTGCCGGCCAGCCCCGGGGGTTGTCGTGACGGGACAAGACCGGGGCGAAGAACCCCCAGCGGGTGCCGGGCCCCGTCCATCCGCCGCACGCAGCCCCCGGGAGGGACGGTCCGGGAGGGACGGTCCGGGAGGGACGGTCCGGGAGGGACGGTCCGCGCCCGCCGAGCCGCTCCGCCCGCACGGCGCCGAGCTCCGGCACGGAGCGGGGAGCCGGGGCGGTGCCGGGCCGGCCGCCCCTTTAAGCGGGCGGCGGTGGGGCCGCCCCGCCGGCCGGGATAGGCCGGGCCGGGCCGGGGCCGCCTCCCGCCCCCGGCTGCGGGCGGCGCGGGGCGGCTCGGCCGCGCTGCAGGCTCCGGTCCCGGCGGCGAGCGCCAGAGCCCCGGCCGCTGCCCGCGATGCCCAGGCGGAGCATCGCCGAGGTGAAGGTGCTGGACGTGCAGAAGCGGCGCATCCCCAACAAGCACTACGTGAGTGCCGCGGCTCCGGCCGCCCGCTCCGCCGAGCCCCGGCCCTGCGCGAACAAAGGCCGGGCGCCGCCGGCCCCGCGCCCGCGCGGAGCTCCGGGAAGGGAGGACGGAGGAGGAGGAGGAGGGCGGCAGCGCTGCCGGGGGTGCCGCTCGCACCGGGGGGGTCCTCCGGTGGTCCCCTGCCGGCGTGGGGATGCGCCGCCGCTTCCCCCGGTGCCGACCCCGCGCGGGACCCGCGGGGGATGCCCGGGGGATGCCCGGGGGATGCGGGCGGGGGTTGCGCGCACCGAGGAGGCGGCCGCGGGCACCGCGGCGAAGCGTCCCCGCGTCGGTGGCTCGGCACGGGGGCCGTGGGACCTGTTGGTCGCAGTCCCAGGGCAAGCGACCACCCGGCTCCGGCTTTCTGCTCCGTGGGTAGCGCTCGATCCCTCGGAGGGATCCCTCGTGTTCCCTGCGTCCCTGCCCGGCGCCTTCCTGCGTGCTCCGGGGCATCTTCCAAACTGTTGTGGGTTTGTCTATTTTTGAAGGTGGTTTTCTTTTTTTTATTATGTTTTAAACTTTGGTGTGTTTCCAGGCATCTGTGGAGAGCTTGTGGGAGAATCCTGGCAACAACCGTGAAACAAAGACCGAAATGTTCTTCCCGCCCCGTTTGCCTTAGACCGGGGTGACCCAGTGACACACTGTTGGTGGCACATTTGGGTCGTGCAGGCGTGGTGTTCGCTCTGGCTGCAGCGTGCCGTCAGAGTCGTCAGGGTTTCAGACCTCTCGGGAGATCAAGGGCTTTTCCAGGTCCCCTTGGCTGGTTTGTGGCATTGAGCAACAATTGGAGGAAAGCTGAGGGCAGGCCGGCTCCGGGAGGGGAGGGTGAAGGGGTCTCTCCCTGCATACAGGGATCTGGCGTGGCTGCTGCCACCCACCCCCTTATCACCCCTTCYTCCTCTCCTGCCCTGCCTGTGGCTTTATCAGCTCTGGCTGAGCCTGGCCCCGGCTCCAGATGTGCCCTTTTCCTGCCGCGTCCATCCCAGCCTTACTCATCGCGGCTGTGCCGTGCGCTCTGGAGGAGCGTGTACGTGCGGAGCTTTGTGAGCTGCTGTTTGTCTTGGCGGATCCAGGGCTTTGCCGTCAGGTCCCGTACCGAGGCCGGGCTGGGATCGCCTGCGGATCCTCTGCTTTCCCTTCAGACCCTCCTGTACCCTCAGACCCCTCCGGAGCAGCGTCCCCCCGGCTGGGACAGGTACCCCAAGGGCTGCGCGATCCGTTCCGTGCGCGGTCGCTGCTCACCCCCCGCCCGCCGGGGCGAGCCGGGTGGAGTTGGGCATAGCACAAATAATCCCTGTGAGGCTGGAAAACTGGGACAGGGATGTTTTCTGAGGAGCGAGCGGTGTGGCGGGRCGGCTGGGTGGGGACAGCGGGGCGGGAGCGGTGGGAGCGGGCGGCTGCGCGCATCTGGTGACAGATGTGCARCCCGGCCGTGCAGCCTCCTGAGCCGAGCCCTCTGCCTCCAGCCTTTCCCTGTACTTGTCTTGGACTGGGATCCAGCCGTGGGAGCCAGCGTGGCTCGCGGAGGGCTGAGCCCAGGGAGGGGCCGGCAGCTTGCAGGCAGCTGCCTCCCCGCAGCAGCGCCGGAGTGAATGGGAGTTGCTTGAGGAATCAATAGGAACCGCGCAGATTCACAAAGCCAGTTAATTATATGAAACAAAACCCTTTTTTTCCCCTTCCTCCTCCTGCAAGGAGAGGGAGAGGCAGCAAATCATGGCTGAATCATGTGTAGCCTGTGTCTGCCGGCACGCTGCACATCCGAGTCAACCACCAAGGGTCCGTGTCAAACCTTTGCTCTCTGGCTTCTCCCTGCCGAGCACAGCCGTGCTCTGCTCCATCCCTGGGGCGGCATTCCCTGTCCCTGGGGAGGCTGGGGGACCGCGCTGGCTGCTCCTCCTGTCGCCCCTGTGCTGGCCTGACCGGCGAGTGCTCTCTGCGTCGCCCAGAGGCTTCGCTGTGTTGGACAAAGGTGTGCTTGTGCTGCTCGTGGTGAGGCCGCAGCACAAAGTTGGGAATCGCGCTTTCCCAGAAAAGTGAGATCCAGCCGGTGTTTCCGAGTCCTTGTTACACCTGCGGTGGGTTGGGCTGGCTCTGTTCAGGCTGCTGTGGTTTGCCTTTCACCTGGGTAATTGATACAAAAAGAATTGTGTTGCCCGAGACAAAAAGTCGTTCTTTTTGCAGTTCTGCTTTGGAGCAGGAGGCACAATATTCCCCCAAACTGCAGGGCTTGGGCTGGGCAGGGTTTGGGTAGGTGARTATCAGCTTGAACATGTGCTGAGCTGAGTGTCAGGGTCCAGCTGGGGCCCCAGTCGCAGCCCTGTGCCCTCAAACTGTGCCACTCGTGTCTTTAAGCTTGTTTCATGGGCATTGCCTGGACGGGACAGTGGGAAGTGATCCCTGTGCAGGTGTTTGTTGCAGGATGCTCTGGCTCATGGCAGCCCATTATCCAGGGAAAGAAGGGGACTCCATCCTTCAGGCAGGGGCTGTAGGGTCACCCTGCAGTGACATTTCCCATACAATCCTGTGTTAAGCTCAGGGATGCTGCCAACGAGGGCCCCGGGGCCATCCTGCAAATCTGAAAAGGCAAAGTCCAAGAGAAGTGTTTAAAAATAATCATTGTGAGAGACMGAGTAGCAGACTGTAATTTCTCTGGTCTGGCCAAGTCTCTGATAAATGAATGTTTATTCAGAAAAGACCCAAAACAAAGCCATAGTYGAAACAGACTAGATTTTCCTTTAAAGGGCTTCACGCGGGACCTTTTTATAGTATTGTGTTTGTTATTCTCTAGTAGGAGCCCTAAAATAAAGCTTTTCCCTACTAAATCCARATTTTGGTGGTTTTCTTTCCCTTGGGCAAGCTTCAGGATGTTTCTTTTTGATACAGCTGCAATGTGTGTGTTTTTATGTGTTAATAGCAATGCCATTGAATCACCTCTTCATTTCTACCTCCTGCCCACCAAGAACATTTCTATAGCTCATATCATTTTAAAAAGTTGTTCTGGGGCACAAATAAAAATTATATCTATCCATTCAACAGGAAAGAGAGAGCAGCATGCTGTTTGGTTGGGTTAGTTTTTTGGGAARCCTGGATTATGTTCTCAGAGGATTTCCATTCCCAGCCTCCGTGKATCCCTGAAAAGGGGAAATTTAAACAAAGTGTGCAGCATGGGTTTATTTTGCAAGCTCAGTGAACGAGATGGCAAACTTTAAACAGGGCGAAGGCCTCATTTGTGGCATCTGCCTTGTGAAAGTAATTAACAGCGCGTGGTGGAATCTGGTTGATGGGATCTATACTTTAAAACACGTTTGAGGAGAGCCACATTCAAAGAGCGAACGTGTTGTGTTTTTGATGTGGCACTGGTGACGTGGTGGGAGGTTAGGGTTAGGGTTTTCTGGGCCTTGTCATCGTGAGGCCATTTGTGGTTTCGTTCCTTGTGCAGCCCAACCTCACTGCTTATCTGGGATTGATTATGGAGTGATAAGAAAAGAGTGTTCTTTGAATTTCAGGAGGACAGAGCTGCCAATCTGCAGCTTCCGTGGTTCTTTAGTGCCTTAAATGTGGAGAGCAGAAGGTGAAGAACGTGTCCCCTGGGCTGTGTGCCGTGGTCCCCTGGTTGCGTGGCTGGAGCCGAGCTCCGGGGGAGCCTGGCACGGTGTCCCCTCCTACAGCTGAGCTATTCCTGTGAGTTTTCTGTGTTATTTCTGCCCTTGTGAATCATTCCGGTTGTTTGGCTTAAAAAGGGCATCAGGGGATGACTTCCCCCTGTGCCGTCCCTCTGGGAAGGGTGACCATGCCCTTGGTATGGTGGGAATGTCCTGTGGGCAACCGAGGGAGCTGAGTGTGTTTCCACTGAGGAAGCAGGAGGTCCGAATGAATCCTGTGAAATCCGTGCAGGGGCTGTTAACCAAACTAGGACTGAAGGAGAGGGAATGTTTGAAGGAGGGGGGAGCCCAGGAAGCTGGAGTCTGAGTCTTGGTGGCCTCTCAAGCTTTGAGGGCATCCTTAGTGGTGTTCTGCTGCCGTCTTCTCTGGCTGTGTCACGTTGCATCCTGTTTCCTGTCAGATGGATGATGCTGTCCCACTCAAGGCAGGCCACAGGCAGGGAGTTTGGGAGAAGCTTTGCCGTGTCCTCGTGACTGGTCCTGCTCTGCTCCACAGCATTGCAAAGCTGACCAGTSTGTCCTCCTCGGCTCTCGGCAGAGCTGGGGTTCGATGGAGCCCTCTGAGCTTTGTGGCTGAAAACCAGCACTCACACTCAGACTCTCCTTGGTTTTTCTTCCCCAGTCACGTTACTCCAGGCTGTTGAAAACCTGGAATGTGGCAGTGCAGTGGAAGGGCCGTGGCCCTGCCATGGCCACTGAGGCGGGCACAGCTCCATGTGGGAAGCTGATGCTCACGCTCAGTTCCAGCACTGGGGCCATCCCTGGCCTCTGCCTGCTCCAAGCTGTGCTGACCTTGATCCCTGCCAGCTTTGCTTTGGAGGGTATCTCTGTCACGGAGCAGTGGGAAATGGGAAACGAAAGAATCCATATGTTTGCCCTTGGGTGTGACACGGAGCGGGCGGGGGGTGCAGACATTGCGTGACTGARGGGTCTGAGGGGCCTGCCTGGGCTGTCCTTGGGGTCCCTCCCTGTGTGCTCAGGCACTGCTGGGCCCTGGCAGGCTGTACAGCAGTGGAGAGGGAAGAGGGCACAATTGAATGGACGAATTGGAGCGAAGAGAGGTGACTGCTGTGCAGTCCTGGCTGTGTGGTCAGGCTGGCTTGGGTGGTGTGAGGGTATTCCTGTCCTGGTGCTGCCTCTATCCCTGTTGCCCAGCTCCCTGCAGCCCTGACTTGTTGCTTCTGCCTCCCCTTTTCCAGAGGGAGCAGGGCAGCATCCCTGATGCCCCGTGGCTGCTGCCGGAATACCTTCTCCACGCCTTCCCCAGTGCCGGCTGAGCCAGCCTGACCCTTCTCCCAGCTCTCCGTCCACAGAGCAGCAGTGAGGGGGTGACAGGCTGTCTGGTTACGGAGCTGGGGCTTGGCTCTCCCTCTCCTGCTCCGAGCTTTGGCATCCCATGGCACAGSAGCCCCCAGCTCCCTCCCCAGCCCCGCACGCCTGCGGCAGCGCAGGCCGATGGAGAGGGGCCAAGCACGGCAKCTCCATGCCAAGAACTTTCTTTGTTTCCAGCCACCTCCCTCCTTTTTCTTCTTTTCCTCTTACAATTTCCCACTCCCTTCTCTACACTAAACCCGCTCTGGCTTGGCTGGGTTGCTCGGCTCCCTTGGTTTCTCTGCCCCTTTGGGTTTGTGGTGCGGTGGCCGAAGGGAGGGCGAGGCTCTCGCATCTCCCCTCCTTTCAGGGTCGGTGTAGTGGGGGTGGAACCGAAACTCTGATGCTTTTGACTGATGCTTTTCCCCTTTGCCGGTGAAAGATGCTTTAAATATGTGGAGTTTTCCACAGAGAGGTTTATTGTGCAGAGTCTCCCTGGACCCGAGACCACACAGGCTCCAACCCTTTGGAAAGAGCTCTGCAGACAGCTCTGCCTCCGCTGGAGGCTGTTATGTCTGGAGCTGCTGGAGGAGCTGGAGGAGCCTGGGGACTCGCTGGTGTCCCTGCATCCCCGTGGAGGTGTCTTTCCGAGTGACCACGGTGGTGCTTTGCACCCTGCTGCGGGAGGGTCTCGGTGCGTGGGAGCCCTGGGCGCAGGGATCTGGGGAAGCTCCRGGATTGCTGCAGAGCCAGTCAGGGAAAGCTGTGCCATGCTGGGAGAGCTGCCTTGGGATGGCTGTGCTGCTCCTGGCCTCGGGCTGGCACAGTGGATGGTGCTGAGCTTGGGCTGGACGTGCTGCCTGGTTCAGCTGGGTGCCAGGCACAGTTCCCCGGCAGCTGCCCTCTCCCAAAGCCTTCCTGGGGGGTTTTATGAGTGCTCCCCCCAGCCAGGACGCCTTGCAAGTGTCCATGCAAAACTTGGGAAAACTCCCGGAGGAGGAGAGAGGCTGAAACTGCAGCTCTAGGTTTTCCTCACCTTCACTCTGCCTTTTTCCGACTCAGATTTAAGCAGGCCAGGCTGCTTCCCAGCTTGTCCTGGTGTGTTTATGCAAGGAGTCCAGAAGTGACTCTTCTACGAGGTCACACGGCCTCGTGTTTAGGAACGGGAAACTGGTTCTGTTATTTTATTTTTTTCTCAGTGTCTGTTCTTAATTTCGTTGCCTCGAGTCAGCAGCTTGGATCAGCTCCCCTCTCTCCCCACGCTGCTGTACGGGACAATGTGCCTCTCGGGGAAGGGGCAGGGCGAGGATTTGGGAAGGGCTCCGGAGTCCTGGGTCCCTTTGAGCAGTGGAAGCCACCAGGAGCCCCTGGAAAAACGCTTCTGGTGGCTGACTGCTCCCAGGGCTCGTGCTCGCTGCTTCGTTTCTTCAAGAGGAACAGAAGTAAAAAAAAATGAAATCCCTGGCTGCCCTTTCCAGATTTGCACTGGCTTCTCATCCCCGCTGTCCCGCGCTCCAGCCCCCGTGACTCCGGCGGCTCTGGATGTGCCTGGGCCGGCTCCCGCAGCCTCCCTGCTCTCCTGGTGACACCCAGGAGCTCGCTGCCTGCCTGGGCTGCCCTCCTGCCCGGGAGGGACGTCCCGGATCTCCCTCTGGCTCCCTCCTGCCGGGAGCTGCCGGCGCGTTCCCCGCGGGCGCGGAGCCCCCCGGGCTGACGGGCAGCTCGGTCTGACAGCTCTGGCACGCCTGGCCAGCTGCCAGCTGCCTTTATTTCAGCACACTCTCATCTCTGGGACACTTCCCTTCCGAAGGGTTTCGGTCCCGTTTTCCACTGGCTCGTTCTCCCTCCGAGCTGCCTCTCCAGAGGTGCTGGGGAGGGGAGAGCAGTGACAGATGCTGGGGCACGCTGGAGGGCACCGAGCTCGTGGTGTCCCCTGGGAGGGCTGCAGGATCCCATGGGCCTTTTTCCATGTGATATTTCCATTTAGAGAGTCTTGGGCGCTGGTGGTCCTGATGTCACACTTCTCACTTGGTGGTTTTTAAGTAGTTGGTATGTGACCTCTCGTAATGCAGGGAGCTTGGGGATCCCCAGGAGTTTGGAGGCCCAGTCCCCATGGGGTCTGTTGTGTTCAGCCTTTTGCATCTGCAGGTTTCCATTTTCTGGGAAGGATCTGTTCCGCTTCTCCGCTCCAAGGATGGGAGCACGGAGAGGGTTTGGCGCTCGTGGGAAATGCTCCTCTGACCTGGCACYGAACGAGATCCACCTGCACCTCAAAAACCATCCCTGTGGCTTCTGTACCTCCCAGGATGGAGGCTCCCAGGGCTGGGAGTGGGGCAGRGTGAGGTGTTTCCAGAGGGAGGGAGGGAGGGGAGCCTCTGGCTCCTGGGTTTCACCGAGTCAGCTCCTTCCCTTCCCTGGTGCAGCCCCACAGCTGGCCCGGGAAGGGCYGTAGGTATTTGGATATTTGGGATTTGGACAGCTCAGCTGTTGGTTTTGGCCGGGGGCCCAGCCCACGTGGTGGGCTTGCAGAGCCCCCCTGACTGGATCCAGCCCCGTCCCTGCCATCCCCTCGGCTCCCCCATCCCTCAGGAAACGCTGGAGCGGGATCCGAGTGCCAGCCCCCATTCCGGCAGTGCTCCCTGTGGGGGCAGCTTCAGCCCCGGGAGATCCCCTCGCCCTTTCCACGGAAAAGGCCTGCTGGGGCTTTCTCCTTGTCATTCCTTTGAAGGACCGTGGAAATCAGGGCTGGAGAAGACCCATGGAATAACTGTTTCCACATGTTCTCACCCACACGTGGGCTGGGAAGAAGCCTCTTCTCGGAGCAGCCTGTGCAGGACTGGGGGCCTGAGGGGCAGCTGGTGGGGTGGCTCCCAGTGGGATAAAATTGGGTTTATTTGGGTTGCTCCTTCGTGGTGGCTGCTCCTGGCAGGGCAGGGTGCGGTGCCAGGCCGGGAGGGGAAGCTGCAGACCACGTGCAATGTTTGCAGAGCTGTCTTGGTCGCTAAAAGTGTCTTCCAGAAGCACCTGAGGAAGGGATCTGTGGGTGCCTCATCTCCAGTGCCTCTGGAAACCATCCCTGGGCGGCCGAGTGCACTGCTCGTCCCTTTCCAGATCTGCACTCTCGTTGCTGGCTGAGGAGAGCACCAGAGTTGTGTGTTGTGGTGCCTTTTTTAGCCCTAGGACAGCAGGGACTGGGTCAGGTACTGGCAGAGACCAGATCTGGGATGGTTCCGGCCCTTGGTGGGATGGGGCTGTTGGAGGGACGAGGAATATTCACCAGGAGAGAGGAAGGCAGCTTTACCCAGGTGTTACAGCTGCTGAGGAGCTCCTGTTCCTCTGGGCTTCCCCAYCTTTTCTGCTTTCCATAAGTAGGTTGAGGAGATACCCCTGGAGACCTTTCTGCTGTTGGAAAAGGGATGTGCAAGGAACTGTTCCCCTCCTCCTGGGAGAGCTGCATTTCAGCAAAGCACGAGTGAGCTCATCACTTAGGAGAAAAGCTCCTTCCCTCAGCTGCTCGGGGTACAGCAGAGCGTGGTGTGCCCTCAAATCTCAGGGCTTTATTACCCTTAAGAGCTCTGAACTCGTTTTGGCTCGACTATACCCACATCCTGATTAAAATCCCACTCTAATAAGCTGTTGACTCCAAATAAAGGCAGGGTAGGAATAAACAATGGAGAAAAGTTGGCTCTTGCTGCTGCCCCAGTGGAAGGCTCTCTCCAGGCAGGCAGCCAGCGGTGATATAACCCCGAGAAGTGCTGGAGACTGGTAAGAAAACTGGGATATCAGCTGAGCTTCCAGCCCACRTGAGCTCATGCTGGCCAGCCAGCCGGTCCTGGGGTGAGGGTAAAGGAGCTGGAACGTGTCCCTAACATCGGGTTAACCCTTGGGTTGCTGGGGGGGTGGTGCCTGCCCTGGAGCACAGCGTGGTGCTTCCAGGGCTCCACAGCTGGAGCAGATGTTGTCCTGCAGGAGCCATCTGTCTTCCTGGTGTTAATATGGAGAAAGTTTGGGTCYTTCCTCTCAAAATGAGAAGGGGAGGAGAGGGGGAATGGCTTCGGACTGAGAGGGCAGGGTTACATGGGATATTGGGAAGGGATTCTTCTCTGTGAGGGTGGGGAGGCCCTGGCACAGGTTGCCCAGAGAAGCTGTGGCTGCCCCATCCCTGCAAGTGTCCAASGCCRGGTTGGACAGGGCTTGGAGCAGCCTGGGATAGTGGGAGGTGTCCCTGCCCATGGCAGGGATGGCACGAGAAGATCTCCAAAGTCCCTTCCAACCCAGCCCATTGTGGGATTCTGTGGTTGTGGTTGGCACGAGGCCTGGGAGGTGATGCTGAGCAGGGCAGGTTTTGTGTGGGACAGGCTGGTGGTGCCTGTGACCCCCAGGCAGGTCACTGCAGAGCAGTCGTGGCTGTGTTTGGGCCGATCTCTGCTTTAGCCAAAGTGGACCTTGGATTTGAAAGTAGGGAAGTTCTGTATTTTAGCAACAAGAACTTGATCCCTCTCGCTGCCTCAATTTCTGTCTTAATTTGGAAGGGATTCCACTGGGAAGAGTTGGTCATCCCTCAGGAGCATCCTCAGCTTGGYGGCTCAGGCTGTGTCAGCCCTCTGAGCAGCACAGGGAATTTTGGGTGAGATTTTTAGTGCAGCATTTGAGGAGCTTTGATGAGCTCAAGGAATTGAGTCCTGTGCTATCCATGTGAAACTCCTGGCGTTGGAGTTTTGACGTTGGGCTAGGATGTTGCTCACATTCCAGAACCTGGACAAACGGGCATCTCGGTGGGAAACCTCGTGAAACACTCGAGGGAATCTGTTTTAAATCCCAAAACGTCAGCATTTAAGAGCCTTCGTGCTTGATTGTGTCGGGAGAAGTTCCAGCAGGTCCCTTTGCCTGGGCTGCCGAAAGTTTTCTTCCATGCTTCAGTGAACTGATCCTTGAATTTCTGGTGGACGTAAGGACAAGAGTTAAGAGAAGAAAAATGTCCTTTTTCTGCTTATCAATTTGAGATTYGTATCACTTGGGTGTTCCACTGACCCCTCGTCAAGGGTTTCTGAGCAAAACAAGGGAGGACACGAGATAAGTGATTGCCTCATTCTGTGATTTGCTTGTTGTCATTAATAGAAGAATTACTGATGAAATGGGCTGGGTTTGGTGTTTTGTTTTGCATTCATCACCAGTGAAAGCCTGGTCATACGATMTGTGAATAACCTGCAATTATGTTGTGTAGCATTTTAAGGATCAGGAGGGGGATTTGCACCCCTGCAAGTGTAAGGAACCCAAACCTCAGAGCTGCTCATGGCAGAACAGGTGGMGTTTAAGACCTTGGGGGCTTGGGCTCTTGCAGTCCCAGTTCAAGGGGCCAGGCTGGTGCTGCTCTGGGATCTCAACATCCAACTGGATGCTGCAGCTGGAGATGGGATGGCCAAGGCATCACAATGTGTCTGGAGGGATTTGAGCTGTGTTTTGACACAGAAGTGTCATTTCACATTCAGTGTGTGCCCCTCTTCAGGCCCACAGAGCTCAGCTCACAGCTAGCAATAAACATTTAGTTARGCTGCAGCAGTGGAGCTTAATAATTGAAGCTTGCCTATGTTGTGGCACTGCTGGAGTGATTTGATGGACTGCCCTGGCAGCTTTAGCCSTGTCTGGGTTGTGGTGGGGGTTGGTGGGTCCCCCCTGTCTGATTTCTGCCTCTGTTCCCTCCAGGTCTACATCATCAAGGTCACTTGGTCCAATGGCTCCACAGAGGTCATTTACCGGCGCTACAGCAAGTTCTTCGACCTGCAGGTAGGGATCYCTCCAGCTCCTGGGGGTGGAATTGGGAGGGTGGGAAGCTGAGGTCACTTGGTTTCTGCCTTGGGCTGACAGTGCCTTCTGTGATCTACACAAAATGCTTTAATTTGGGGCAGAAAATGCTTTAGCTTGAGGCAACCTAAGCCCAACTTCAGGCATCCTCGAGAAATCGAGGAAGAAAGCAACCTCAAAAGCTGGATGGGCTCTGCACCCCAGTGCCCCTGGCACATCGGAGGGGACACCCTGAGCCTTTGGCATGTCCCAGTGGTGAAGTTCCTGAGCTGAATGAGCACAGGGCTGTGCTGGTGTGTTTGAATTCCTGCAGCAATCGCTGGGGGTGTTATTGGGGGGGGGGGGGGKGTTTGCTTTGGAGGAGGATTTTGTTAGAGTTAGGTCCAAATTCCATTCTTGTGGAGCTGATACCATGCCTTTCCCAGCTGTTGTCACAGCAAACCGGGGCTGCCGCTGGAAAACACTTTTTCCCTGGGTCAKTGTCCCGCTGCCTGGGTTTTGGGGAATAGGTGCTGGGAAAGCATCTGGATAAGGTATTAGGAAAAAATTCTTCCCTGTGAGGGTGGTGAGGCCCTGGCACAGTTTGCCCAGAGAAGCTGTGGCTGCCCCATCCCTGGAAGTGTCTCAGAAGAGGTTGGATGGAGCTCTGGACAAGCTGTGTGGTAGAGGATGTCCCTGCCCGTGGCAGGGGGTCGTAACTAAATGATCTTTAAGGTCCCTTCCAAGCCAGGCCATTCCATGATTCTAGGATTTCGTTCCCTCCTGGTGCTGGAGAGAGCCAGGAGGAAAATGGACCTGGGAGGGAGGAGGCTGGAAAGGCCATTGGGACAGGSTGGGCTGCAGAAACCCCAAATCTGTGCTCTGGGTGAGCAGGCAGAGGGTGTTCTCCTCCTCCTCCTTGGTGGAGATGAGCCAAGGGGTCTGGCTGGGCTTTGTGAGCCAGAACACAAACTGAGCTGCTGGAACAGGCTCTGTGCGGAGGAGAAGACGCATGGAGGGATCTCTGGAGCGGCAGCAGCTGCCAGAGGCGCCACTGGCACGTCCCTCCTGGGCTGTGTGGCACCAGRGGAGGAGCTGGGCACCCTCTCCCGCGAGGCTGAGCATCGCCGTGGGCTGCATTCCAAAGGGCGCAGGCCTTTGCCTGGGAATGAGAGCGCCCTTCCTGAAACCTCTGCGTCCAGACACGAAATCCCCTGCTGGAACGACAGCCTGCCCAGCACAGCGAGCCCCTTGGGAGCGCAGATGGCTTTCCCAGCCTCAGCTGCCTTCTGCAGAGCCCGGGGCCGTGCGCGAYGCTGCCCACAGCGGCGGTGCCCGGCGTGCCCGGGGTTGGGGGCAGCCGGTGGCAGGACCCTGGGTGTCCCTGGCCGCCCCGTGCTGCCGCCCCACAGCTCCGGGCTGGGCGGGGCCGGGGGGGGGGCGACCCAGGCAGGGGTTAAGCTGCGCGCAGCTGCTTGTGTAACCAAGGACATAGGAAAGTAAATAAACAAGGAGCAGCTGCTGGGCAGCAGCCGGGGCTGGAAGGAAATGGAACTCGTGCTTCCTCCTCTGCAGCATCTCCACTGCTGCTCCGAGGGGGTGGCCGAGCTCGTGCCCGCGTTTGCTGCCAGGGGGGCACAGTCCTGGGCGGGTTTTGTGGTCCACTGGGGCCTCCGGCCGTGCTCTGTCCCTGGGATGGGGAAGGGGTGTAGGGAATCGTGGCTGTCCTTGCTCTCTCCCTCGCTCCCCTCCGTCCTGGCTGGAGCTGGGCACGCTCCTGAGATGGAAAACGTCATCACTGGAGGCTGCCTGGAGCCAGAGGCTCTGCAAAACCCCCTGGAGCACCTTTAGAAGCAGAGATACTTTATTCATACATATATATATCTATCTATCTATCATGGTGGAGTTGGGAAAGTTTAAAGCTGTTCCCTTCAGCTTTTTCTTAAAAAAAAAAGAAAAAAGAAATAATAATAACCACTCCTTTTTGGCTCTGTCGAAAGAATGAAAGAAGCTGTGGTTTTTCCCTTCCTTCCCCCTTATCACACACGCTTCCTGGTGTCCTTGCTTTAAACTCGTGGTGCAGGACAGTGGAGATTGGATGGAGAGGCGAGCAGTGAAACAGATCCTCTGAGCACAGTGGAAAAAAATGCTCTAGGTAGGCTTGGTAGCACTGACTGTTGCCATTGCTGGAGGCCTTTCCTGTGTGGCTGGTGGATGATTTTATGCCAATTTTAGCTCTTTAGGCAGAAATTTTCCATACTGGAAATTATTCATGCCTCTGGTTATTAAAAAAAAAAAAAATTCCACACAACCCCCCACAAAATGGTGATGGACTGCAAYGGTTCAGCTGCTCCTGAAAACAGTCAGAGGGGAAAATATTTTTCCTAGGTCCAGTTCTGATGATCTTTTTGATGTGTTGGAGGAAGAATTGGAAACTCGAGTCGCAGGTGATCCCCGTGTCAAGAATCTGTCTTTCATGTTATCCAGTGAAAATCCAGCCAAATTTATTCCTCCTTGAGCAATCCCAGGACATGCATGTTTGGGTCGGGGTAGTTGTTAAGTTAATATCCCTGTTCCCAGTGATTCTGGCTGCACTTTCCATGCTCCTGTCGGAGGCTGAGCAGGGGTTTGTTGTTTCAAGAGCAGCTCTGGCTGCACTGGGGGGAAGGTTGGTGCACCCTCCTTGGCTGTCAGTGCCTCTCCCTTGCCAGGGATGTGGAAACCTTTGGATCCAAGCAGGAGAGAGGAGCTTGGTGGGGCTGGTGAGGGCTGGCCCGGGGCTGATAAGGTGCTGCAGCTCAGAGCAGCCCAGGCAGGGGGGTGCGAGTGGCTGGGGAGTTCTCCTGATATTCCCAGTGGGGCCACAGCCGAACCACTTGTCACCTTCCATTGTGGCCAAACAATTATTCCAGGAGCGGGGCCAAGGCAAACACGGGCTCGGCGCTGAGAGCAGAGCCAGCCCCCGCTGCAGCCACAGGGCAGAGTGTCCCTCCCTCCCCAGCCGGCAGGGAGGACACTCCAGACACCGACCGGAACAGGAGTGCAGCCTGGAGTTTGCTGGGCTCTGACTCCACAGCATCCTTGAGGATGGAAAAGCCCTCCCAGYCCATCGAGTCCAAGCTGTGCCCAATCCCCACCTTGTCCCCAGCCCAGAGCMCTGAGTGCCACGTCCAGGCCTTCCTTGGACACCTCCAGGGATGGGCACTCCAAACCTCCCTGGGCAGTTCCAAGGCCTGACCACCCTTTCCATGGAGAAATTCCTCCTKATGTCCAACCTGAYSCTCYCCTGGCACAGCTCCTTCAGCCATTCCTCATATGAATCAGGACTTCTTGCCCAGGAGTCATTGCCTGCCTCTTTTCATCCTGCCTTGTTTTCCATCCTGGCACGTTTCAGGGATGCCCCTCTTTGGGACAGGTTCCTCCAGGACTTTTCCCCTTGCAGTCACAAACCTTTTCTCCAGTCTTTGTGCCAGCTGAAGGCTGTAGGATTGGGRGATGCTGTGAGGCTGCTTCTCTGCACAGAGCTTTAATTTTGAGGCCAGGGATGGAGACTTGACATAGGCTGGACTAAACGTGCTCGCTGCACAGTTCAGGGACAGAAAAACTGAGAATTTGTGGCAACGTTAAAATTGGCTCTGGCTCTCTGTCYCATTCCTGTCTGTCTCTGCATCCAGTGTGTTTCCCAGTTCTCCTGCTTGTCCATATGTTTAACAAATCCTTCAGGTTCTGAGCTGGAAACTTTCAGCTTTGACCCACCTGGAGCTGTGTCATCTTGGAGAGAGTCCTGCAGCCCTTGGGCCAACAGCTTTTATGTGTAACACCAAAAAATAAATAGTCTGTTGAAGTGGTGCCTACTTCCATGAGAAAATTGGCAGCAGGCAGTGGTCTGTGCCTGTCATCTCCACGTGGAAGAGGGATTGGTCCTCCTGAAGGGGGTTCCTCACCTTTTGTGTGCACACAGGCGCCAGGCAAAGGCAGGGAGAGGGGAAAGTCTGTATCTTAGGGAGTATCTTAATGCTTCAGACTGGTTTTAAATAAAACACCACGTGAAAATGGGCTCCGAAGGCTGGAGCTGGCACACAAAGAGGAATTGTTCTCATCAGCTTGTTTCAGGCACTTGGAGTCTTGAAAAATTCAAATGAGCCTCTTGCTTCCATTACTGTGAGCCCAGTGCTTTCCTTCCTCTGCCTGCACTCTTCCTCCTCCTCCTCCTCCATGATTTAACCCMGGATCCTGGCAGGAGTTCCCGAGGGTGGAGGGAGTGTTATCCGAATCCTCCCGGTGTGGAGAGCAAGGGAGAGGCGTGCTGAGTAAGGTGCCCCAAGCAGCACAGGGCTCCTTCAGGTGGGAATGCCAGGCAAGGCGCTGCTTGGATTTCCCCCCTCTCCCGGGTCGTGCCCGGTCTGGGCGGCCTCTTTGATGGAAAAGCCCTCAGGCAGCTCAGGCAGGCTGTGGCTGCAGGAGATGGATGGGGGTTTGTGCCCGGGGATTGTAAACAGGGCTCTCTCTCAATAGCTATTTCGTAACAGGAATTCTTATTTCAACACTTCGGGGATTTCTTTTTTTTTCTCCGGGGTTTATGGAGTTCAGCAAAATTCTGAGCAGTTGTGTGTGCAATGCACTCGGTGGTTTCACCCTCCCACAAAAAATAAATCAGCAGGATCTCGCTCTCAGGCAGTTGGATCAGGAAAGGCAGGCCCTGCGTGACCCAGGACAAGGAAAAACCCACAGCTTCCTCCAGCGAGGTTCGTGCTGCAGAGCACCAGCAACTGCTTTGTCCTCTGTCCCCAGCCTGCACCCAGAGCCATGAGCTTAAACAGCACGTGCAGAAGTGTAGGAATAGTGAGTTCCCATCCTGGAAGTCGGGAGAAGGAGAAACACTTCCCGTTAAATAAGGGCTGCTCCTGTCTGCGGAAGGAGCAGCCGGTGTTTGTCCAGCAGCGCATCAAAGATCCTCATCGTTCTCCTCTCTCCCTGCGCAGAGAACATGCACAGTCCAGTGCACTTCAGCCTAGTTCAAAGTTGGCTCCTTCGTGTTTTCCCTCTCCAAACGTCTCCCATTTATAGCGCTCCAGCGCTTGGCGGCGGCAGCCGGCGCATTCCCGATTCCCGTGYGTGCCTGCGCCGCGGCGGCTCAGGGAGGTGGAATGGGCTGGAGCTGGCACCCTGCTCTGGGCCTGCCGGACAAAAGCTCTGCCTGCCCCTGGGAATCGGCAGCCTGTACTCCCTGGGGTCGGCGCTGGATGAGCATTCCCAGGCCGGCRCACACCCGGGAGCGCGTCCGCAGGAGAGAGAATCTTCAGTTCTCGTAGCTGAAGCCCTTCTCAAGCAGCTGCTGGRAACAGCACTCCATGGCTTGGTTATTCCAAGCTGGGAGCAGCACTCCGTGGCTCTTGATTTATTCCAAGCTGATCTCCCTCTCCTTTTGCTCCGAGTGTGCAGCTGGGGCTGCAGTGAGCCCAYCTCCGCCTGCTCCCGTCTGATGGAGCCTTGTTCCCAGACGCACCCAAGGCAAAGGAGGCCTGGCTCCTGAGCCTCTGCTCTGTTCATTCATCCCTCTTGGCACCCCTGGTCTCCTTCCCTCTGGAAACTTGGCAGAGCAGCTGGAGGAGACAGCGTGCACAGTCTTTGCTTCCCAGCCCTGCGGGAAGTGCGTCCCGGGGGGAAGTGCGGCAGGATCCGATGCGGAGGGAGCCTGAGTAACTGTGGAGGAGAGAGGCAGAAAGATGAGGGGGGGATAAACGTTCCATCCCTTAGGGGTGGAGCTGAGGTCTCATGCTGACGATCCAGTGTGGTTTTGTTTTGTTTGGTGAGGCTTTGGATAATTGAGCGTTTAAAGGTTTTCCTGTTACACCCCTCTGCCTGAGTCAGGGCCGAGCTGATGCCCTTCCACTCCCCACACTTACCGAAAAAGCTCTGGAAATTCAGCTGCCTCCTTCCTGCCAGGGCTGAGCAGGATCCCAGGAGCTCCCGGTGGCCTCTGTCCTGCCCACTGCCCTGGGCTCTGTCCCTGGGGAGGTGCCTGCCTGTGCCCGGGGGTTTGGGTGAGGTTTCGTGGCTCTGGGCTGACCRAGACCCGGCGTCTCCTCGTGCTTTTAATCAACCTTTCCAGCCCASTTCGCTACTGGAAAGACCTGCAATTTATATCCTGGGGCAGCAGCCCTGGATCCCAAGTGAAGCAGTTTCAAGGTGATTGATGCTGCCTGGGGAGAAGCTGAGGATGGAGAGCAGTAAATCAGTGTAAAGCACTGCTGTGTCTCGGAGGGGTGAGTTTGTAGGGAAACGGCCAGGACCTGTTTCTGTTGTTAAATCCATGGGATACAGCACAGCCTGGTGCGTGCACCTCCCGCGCATCCTGGGCATCCAAGAGGTGGAAGCRTCTGTTCCTTTTGGATGCTGAGTGGGAGACACAAATAAGAGCTGGCTCTGGGCTCGTGCTGCCCGTGCAGGGGAAGGTGATCAAGCTGAAGGGACGAGGTGTTTTTCCACCCTTCTGATTCCTGGCTCCTTTTCCACGCCTTTCGGTGGATTCCATGAGGCTCTCGCGGGTCTCCCAGGGTGCTGTAAACCCCTGCTGCTGTGCTGGCTGTGGAAGTGCTTTCAGCGAGGGATGTCTGGCAGTGTGGAGTCTCCTTGCAAAGGGGTGCGAAGCTCTGCAAGGATCTCCCGGGGTCCTGCTGGGCCTGGGCACGAGGGGAGAATTTCACCTGCTCATCTGCCCATCCCAGGGTGCTGCTCTGCACCCTGTCSTGGTAACTGCTACGTCCTGGTGTCGTGTGGGATTGCAAAGTGAGCAGTGATCCTCGGGAGAAACAGTTTTTGGTGGCGTGAGGGCACACGGCATCTTCCCTGTCACGATTCCACCTCCCTGAGCCTYGCTGCCTTCCTGGGGCCACGTCCCGAGGCCTTTGCAGGAGGGCTGAGTCACTGAGCAGTGAATTATAAATGAGGTTTATGGCTGTCTTCAGCTGGCAGCGTGGAAATCAGATCTTGGAGACGAGGTTTGGGAGGTGTAATTAAGGGAGGTGGATTTATTGTTGTAACACTGCCTTTGATAGAACACTTAGGGTTCGGGCAAGAAGGAGCTTTCATTTGGATGTCATTTTTCAGTGCTGACAYCACATTAAATGAGCCAAAGCAGGTATTTTTCAGCACACAAGGTGCTGTTGTGCAACTCAGGGAGAATTCCTTGTGCTCCCATTTTCAGCTCTTCCGTGCAACTTCACTCTTGCTCCAGACACTGCAGAGCATCCCAGTGATGCTGTGGGGTGGCTGAGGTGCTCACCCTTGCAGACTGCAGCTGCCAGTTTGGGGTTTTTTTTMGGGAATAATATTGCTGGAAAACGCAGGAAATTATTTTTAGTAAATTAAGCTTTGGTTCTTCTTCCCTGTCTAGGAATTTCTGCCTGTGGAGCCACTGCTGGCAACAGGCATTGCCCCTCTCCTGCCCCGGGAAGTGCTGGGGTGTGGAAACTGCCGAGGGATCYGAGATCTTGGAGCTCTCACCCAATCTCAGTCAGCAGAACGTTGCAATCCCATAGGTTTTAACTGCCCCTGAAGAAGGCTCTGTGCTYAGCCATGGAAAGAGCTAAACCAGCTGTGAAACTCTTCAAAAGGGGAGGTTTCCTCACCCTAAGCTGGGAGGAGACTTAAGTGTTTCAATTTTAGCAAAGAAAGGAGCTCAGTTCAGTCTGTGTGAAATATTCTCCTGKTTTTTTTCGCTGTTAATATTCTTAAGAAAAGCTTTCCCCTTCATGAGTCACTTAAAACATTAAAAAAAGCGCCTTTTAATTTCAGCAGTTAGGTTTTAGTGTTCACATTGAAACGTGAATTGTAATGGATGCTCACCTGCTGATCTTTCTCCTTGGCAAATCAGCATTTTCCAGTCCCGCTCCCACCTCCAGGAAATGTAAAAAGCCCGCTTGGAAAGTTCCCAGGAGCTCTGAGGTTTCCATTTGGGGGGGGTGACTGCTTCCCACCTGCCAACAGGTGGCTGCTTTCAGCCCCAAAATCGTGTTGGTTTTTTAGCAGTCGGTGAATTTGGCCGGAGGCTCTCCRGGTTTGCTCTCTGCGTGTCCCTGTGCTGAGGGGACACTTGGGAGAGCAGCTCTCAGAGGAGGCTGCCGCAGGGTTTGGGCTCCTCACAGGTTTTGCTCCCTCTCCCTCTCTCCTGGCTGGACCCTGGAAAGGCAGGTGCAGTTCAGGGAGTGTGCTCTGGGCTCAGTTTTGTGCTAAGTCTGCATTTTGGGTGCACAGAAAGCAGCAGGGTTTGCTGCTGGGGTTCCCCACGGTGCCTCTGTGTTTGCTGGCCCCGGGCCCTGCTCCGGGYGAATATCCCGGGATAGGACGGCGTTTCCCCCGGAGCTGTGCTGCTTTCGCCTGTGCCGTTCCAAAGGCTCCCTGCTACGTGCATCAACTCCTCCGTGAGCTCGGGGCTGGTCCCCCCATCAGGCAGCACTGAGCAGCCTGGGTTTGCCATCAGTGGG